>OU911051.1:14852500-15160969 GCA_918358695.1 Melinaea menophilus ssp. n. AW-2005 | reverse complement strand
TCATCAACAACTCGGCGATGTCGGAGCCGACGACGACCTGCACGCACGCACGCACGCACGCACGCACGCAGTGATCAACACAAGTAAAAATTAAAAAACAATTCAAAATATCTTTGTTCAAGTAGGCATTTACAAGCACTTTTGAATCGTCAATTATTACAACAAAAAAGTTCGATGTTACGAGTTTGTTTTTATTTCTCGAATTTATCATGTTTCTCAGTTTATATACATATTTGAATTTTGGCGTAAAAATAATATGTTATTAAAATATGTATTGAGAAGCGACTGTACGAATACCTATTTCTTAAAAAAATCTCTCAGACTATTTCTAACTTTTAAGTTTAAGTAAGTAAGAGCACAGCTCTTTTTTCTAAAATAAATATAGAATTAATTTCGGCAGCACTGTCCCAGTATAAAATACCGTAAGATAAAATACACAAACTGTAACAGACAGACAAACTCGGTAGAAGAGAGATATACCTATAATTTTCGGGTTCAGGTCTATCGCCACTTTTAAACCAAGTAACTACTTTACTGTTTTTCATGAAAGCTGGGAATATACAGGTTTCAATACATTTGTGGAAAATAAGGGATAATTGTGGGGCAATATCATTTATAATAGTGCTAAGTAATTTAACTGATATACCGTTTTTCTTCGGATTTAATGTTCTAAATGTTTTAAATATTATAAATTTTTGACATTAGGGGTCCATGGGCTGTCCTAGTTTTCCTAGTAACTAGATAAAACGTTCCAGGTTGCCTTTATTTTATCTTCTGAATTTGAATTATTTTTTATATTGTAAACGCCGCGGTCACCGATCGTCCGCACTCCACTCACCCCGTTCTGACGCAACAGCAGCGCCAGCAGTTCCCACATCAGCACGGCGCCGATGACGTCAACCGCACCGGGCTCTTCCCCCGCCCCTGCCTCCCGCGCGCGCCGCTCGCAGTACTCCACCACGCTCTTCTTGTGTGTTACGCCTGCGACGAGCGGACCGGGGTACCCGTCAAGCTGGTCCCGTAGCGGAGCCCGCGCCAGCGCCGTCAGCGGCAGCAGCTGCACACGCGCCTCCCGCCCGCGCGCCACCGCTACCAGACGAGCGCCAACGCAGCACTGGCCACAGACCGCCCCGTTAGAAACCGTTTAGACGCGCAATCACCTTCCCCCCCACCCTAAATACCTTCACGTGTTGGGTGGTGAACTTGAAGGGCGTCATGCGCTCGGAGCGCACCGTGCTCTCCTCCAGCTGCAGGTTCAGCGACATGTCCGTCGTTAGCTCCCTGACACACCACACCATGTTATCATCGTGTGCAAAATGACGGTGATATTGACAAAATATAAAATATAACGCTGGCTAGTGACACGAGTCCAAGTAGAGGTCGTAATAGGTAATAATATTAAACCATATTTATATGATTATGACTTCGTGCGAAGTATAGACTGAGGCGTTTTTTGAGGCTGTATATGTGTTTTTGTGATTGTATGCACGTATGTATGTGTGTAAGTGCGTGTATGCGTGTGTGCGTATGCGTACATACCTGTCGGAGAGGTCAGTCTGCAGCGAAGCGGCATCGCGTACGCGCGTGTTGTACCTACACCACACACCACCATGTACACCGCACTATACTAAGTAAGCCCTCGGTAAGCACCGCTCATCACCGTATACAATTTTATAGACGTAACAAAAGTGATAAAGTTTTAAAAATTATTTTAATAAAATTATATACGATAATATTTGATGATTTATTAACTCATTTCTTTTTATGTCATAATGAATATTTAGTACTAGACCCATAACTAGATACATAATATGCATAATGAAACAAGTAATTTTCGATACATAATGATTTCCTATTAGATCTTAATTGCACAATGTATATCACAATTGAATGATAGTTCGAATGAACGCATGGCTCCGAGAAGCATTTTAATGCATTTTGTAAGCATGAATAATATTCCACTAACGAATCTAACAATCAAACCAAGATATATAGGTGCGTGGGTGCGTGTGCGTGTACGTACGTGTCCGCGTGCTTGAGGCCGGCCTCGCTGGAGCGGCCCGAGTGCACGCTGCCGCGGTCGTCGCGCCCGGTGTACCCGTAGCCGTAACCTGTATACATGAATCACATGAAGCCGGTATATATTAGGCTTAGACGTGTTCGTAGTGAGCGTAGGGTCTCACCGTCGTAATAGGCGTGCACGTAGCGCGGGTCAGTAAGTTGCTTGTAGAGTAGCATGTAGCTGGCGGGGTCTACGCGGCGCAGGTGCTCGTAGTATGCGTACTGGCGACGCTGGGCCTCCCGCTCCGTGCCCCCCGCGCTCTCCATCGGGGGATAGCCTGCAAATCATACGCGCGTCAATGAATCATTTATCTTATAAGGCCAGAGTCCCGCCTGTGACCCCACCATACCGTCGTAGTGGTGTCGGGGTCGGGGTCGTCGTCGCTCCTCGTGTCGTCTCGTCGGCCCGTCGTGTCGTCTCGTCGGCTCCTCGTCGGTGGCCTCTCGTGACCCAGCCCGCGACCCCGACGAGTACGTATCTGCAAGAGAGATGTTTATACTTAAAGTTAGACAGAATGGAATTCGAAGCTTTATTCAGCAGTTTCGTGCAGTAAAATACAAGTTAATTATAAAACACCAAAATTAATTTATTTTAATGAAATATATTTTAAAATTTATTTAATTGTAAAAAAAAAAATAACTAACTTATTTACAATTTGAAATCCATGAAATGTAACGAGCTCAAAATTTAACCTGAAGTCGGACTCTTCAAAGCAAATGTCATAATTGTTAGGTGAATCTTTACATGTGTGTGTGTGTGTTAATAGAATAAAATAATGTGAACAAGCGCCATATCATGCATACTTTTTTTTCTATAATTTCTTACAAAGAATCGATGTTTAAATACTAAATAACTTTCATTCAACTTATTTCAACTTATTTCATATTTACTTAATATGTCCCAAAATCTGGTATCTAATGAATTACTTTTGTAATTTTGGATCATTGATTACGATGAAGTTTGTGTGCCAAATAATTTCATGCATAACGATGTCCTGAGATGCGATTCAACACAGACACACAATCACAAGTACCTTCGTGATTGCTATCGCTTTTAGCATCGGGACTGAAAGTAACAACTGCAAATAACAGAAATATCTTTTAAACTTCGACTATATATTTATTAAAATATCTTATGGCAATCTTAAGAAACTGTTGCACGTCCCTAGCTAAAAATAAAAAAGGCCAAAAAATATATGATAAATATTGGCTAGATCAATGGAAATCCCGAGAAGTCAGTGTGGTTTGGTTGGAATTGGAGGGATTTGAATAACTTTGCTTCTCACGCCGACGTGTGTAGACGTTGATATATTTCAATGAATTTATAAATGTATTTTCATATGCCGTATATATCTCATTAATAAATTCTACTAACTCACCTTTCTTTCTGTCGTCATTGTCCCGGTCCCGGTCCCGTCTTCGCGGCTTGCATTTTCCCAAATCAATGTCTCGGTAGCGGTGTCCGAAGCGCGCTGAATCCCTCGTACCCCCGTCGTCCGTCGCGTCCCTCGCATTCCGCGCGTGTCCCCGGCGAGGATGCTCGTCCTCGTACTGTCTCTCACGATCCATTGTCCCGGGGCGCCGCCGGGAGCCCTCTTCCCGGGGAGGCTTAGACGACGTGTACGACCCCTCCCTGTACGATCTGCGGGCATCATGACGAAATTTTTATTCTTATATAAATTGTGAGAATAAAATAACTATTTGTGGTCCTGTCAGAAAACTTACCGGCGATCTCTATCCTTGTCGCTGTAGTAGTCGGTGTCCTCGGTTTCGTACCGGTTGCCCCGCTTGCTCCGTCGCTGGCGGTGCGACCTCGGGCTCTCGTCGCGGTTCCTCCGGTCACGGTCCCTGTCGCGGTCTCGGTCCCTATCGCGGCGCTCCCTGTCGCCGCGACGCTCGTCTCGTTCCGATCGCCTCTCGGAGTCGCGATCATATTTCCTATCGCTGCGAGAGTATCGTCCTCTATCCTTGTCCCTCTCCCTGTCGCGATCTCTGGAGGATTTTTGCTTATCTCTTCTCGGAGATGCTTTGAAACCTCGATCTCTCTCTGAATCTTCGCCGGAAGTCACACGATTGAGTGATTGCTTCCTGGAATTATTTATAGCATAATCTGCAACGTCTTCCGCTTCGTGGTTTCTGTCTTTAGTAACCTCCATGGTACCGACATTGATACCGTCGTATGTCGGCTCTCTCGAAAATGAAACTTCGGTTGACGATACCAAACTTAAATCTTGCAGGTTTTCACCTTCCATGGTTATTTCTCTTTGTTGATCTTCAACTGAAACACTGAAATCCGGAGTACTAGTATTACTGACTTCGAGCCCGATAACACTTCTCTGTTGTGTTCTTCCAGTCGGCTCTGTGTAGTCTGAACCATCCACATTTTGTTCACGTATATCCGTTGGGCCAACTTCTGCTGAGAGCGTATATTCGTGATCAACTCCAGTGACAACTCTTTGATCATTGGGTCCATTGTAGTTAGTTGCTTGGTATTGAGAGAACTCGTCGTTGCTGGGTTCTCCTGGCACCATTCTATCCAAGCCCACTGGTCTTCTCTCAGTACTTCTGTTTGCAGCTGGTTGGGTGAAACTGTCGGATGTCTGTTGGCCGTCAGCTTGTCTGTAAGGTCGTCCACTGATATCAGTGGGCTGCCCATCAATTTGTCGGTCCATGTAATCATCATTCCTTTGACTATAAGCATTATCACTTTCAGTTTGCTGTCCGGGCACCATTCTAGCTAAGCCGGGAGGTGGTTCATCACCAGAAATGTTTAAATTCTGGTTATATTCTAACTCCTGTTGCCCTACTCCCATTCTTCTTAGTCCTGGTGGGGCTATATTGCCACTAAAGTCTGTATTTTCACCATAATCCACAGTAGACAGATGTGCTGTTTGTAAATATTCATTCCTATCATTTTGTGGTGCAACTTCTAAATTGTCGGGAATTTGAGAATTAATTGGTAGTTGTCTATAATTTAAAACTTGTGGTTGGTCAGGCCTCTCGGAATTATCTGGAGTAGTTTCCAAATTTGCCCCAAAGCTTGAGGCATGTCTTTCCTGTTGAATTACCTTATTGACAACTGTGGGAGAAGATAAGCCAGCTCCAGGCACTTGGGGAGGAAAAGACTGCGGGTTTGATGACGTTACTTTCAATGACGCAACAGTTTTATGTGCAAAAGGATTTGAACTTTTGAAAGGATTTTGTCCCACAGATGTTGGAAAATTTGTTGGTGGAGGAATTGGTAAAGCTGACGAAAGAGGGGGCAAATTTGGGAGAGGTGCAGACATTAAAGGTGATGGTGCTGGATTTATAAGGGGTTGTGGAGGTATATTGTTTGGAGGTGCTGAATTTGTTATAGAAGCTGGAGGAATATGAACTGATGAAACCGGTGGAGGAGGAGGCAAAGAAGAATGAGGTACAAACTGATTTGCATCAGGATTAGGAGGAGAAGGTGATGGCATAGGTGGCATAAACTGTTGTTTATTTTCAATTACCCTCTCCACCTTATGGCTAGAATGGTTTACACCATGAACTATATTTTCATTACTACTCAGGTTCATTTCTTGTACAGAGGTAGCGAGCTCGTCATAGCTTTCTCTACGGTTATTATTTTGCATGCTGACTGCTAAAGACTCATCAGTTGATTGCTTTGACCATTCACTATTTGTAAGACTAGTTTCATTGAATCCCGAGTGAGAGTAATTATAATTAGATTTGTCTGTATTTGGTCCTGGACTGCCCTTGCTAGAATTCCTAGATTGATTTTCACTTCTGTAAGTTCCTTCAGAAAGTGTTTGAGGTCCATCGCTTGAATCTTGAGACATCTGTGATTCTATGGACCACTGGGGTGTCAAATTTTCTAAATTAAATCGTTTTCCTAAAGCTAAATTAGGTACATGTTCTTTAATTACTTCCTTGTCACTTAAATTTTTCACTTCTTCTGGGAGATCTTGTGCTGAAACATTGCTTGCACTTCTCTGCTTAGGGGGTTCGGATCTAGTGTTAAGATCATTGTTGAAATTGTCTAAGTGACCTGTCTGGTTCTGATTTTTCTCACTAGACTGTACTATGTTACTGGGCTGCACATCTGGCTCCTTTTTATCTTCCATGGACCAGTTCCAGGTGTTAGTAGACACAAAACTTTCTTCTAAAACATTAGCATTATTATAATGTTGGGGCTGATTCGGTGCCTGATTTGAAACAACAGGCTTTTGTTGTTGTTTTGATGAATCTTCCCAACCCCAATTCCAATTATCTTCCCATCCATCTGTATTACCTTCACTCTGATTTAAGTTTTGCACTTGAGGTACTTGGTTTTGATAGTAATTCTGTTGAAACCCTTGTTGAGTGTTGTCATAGTTTTGATTAGTATAATTTTGATTATATTGTTGGGGTTGTTGAAAATATTGGCTAGTATTGTTGGTAAAAGCCTGTTGTTGGTAAACTTGACCATATTGTTGGTTATACTGCTGATGCTGTTGTGGCATCTGCCACATTTGCTGTTGTTGTGGCTGGGCAGGAGGAACTGCTTGATAATTTGGAAACATACTTTGTTGATTTCCATATGGCTGAAATTGAATGAATTAAATGGATTAACATGAGAATGTCCAACCAATTATTTAGAAAGGTACAATAAATATTTTGTTTTTAGGATATGTAAATAAATCACATGACAACTTTATAAAAATAATCCAAGCTATTGTACCACGTCATTGTTTACGTCAGTGATGTTTAGACATAACCTGCGCGGAGCTCACCTGAGATGCGGGAGCACCGTAGCCCGGGTGTTCGGGCTTCGGCGGCGCCGCTCCGCCCTGCGGCCGCTTCATCCACGACATAACTTATCGCGACTTACGTAACATTCATGAAAGAGCTCCTCACATATGGTAGATTGCGACAAACGACTTCGTCACTGTTACAAAATGAAATCAAGTTGAATACACTTTCACTTGTGCACTACTTTGCTTTCACATCTAATATTAAACGCAAATACACTACCTGTCACTGTTCTGAAATAGGAGCAGCTATTCCAGAAATAATATATTTAATTAAATTATTTTAAGTATACTTAGCACAAAAATTATAAAATTGTTGACAGCAACACACCGATCGAAGGTGCCTTGTTGGCGGTGTAGCCATGTAAATTTTTTAACAAAGGCACATAAATCATATCAAAAATAATTGTTGCTTCAATAGATTTTTTTTACTATGTCAAAATCCATTAAAATGAATTCAGGAATTTAAAAAAACGTGAACAGAGTTTAAAGTTTAACAGTATTATAACTGATGAAGGATTAAAGTTTAAACCTTTAAGAGATATTATGAATATTACTTTTATCATTTTCTGTAAGTAGAATTAACGACACATTCTTAAATAATTAAAACTAAGGTATTTCCTGATTCTGAACTATATATTAGGCTAATAAAATTTTAAATTTAAGTAATAGCATGTTAAGTCATGTTATCTTTGACTATATCTACTATCCATTTATTATAAAGCTGTACGTTAAAGATTCATTAAAAGATTCAGAGCAGCTTCCAATATATTTTGAATCTTTGTTTATGATGTATTATAATAGAACTATCAAACAAGATTTTTTACAGGCTGTTTGATGTCTGCTTTTGCTTTATAAAAAGCAAAAAACAACCATAATCATTTTCAATTTGACAATTGCGAATAGTCATTTGATTTTTATACTGTACAGTTTTAAATAACATTTTCTATTTATATTTTTAGTTTATTTTCTAATTAGTATTTTGTTATATGTATTTTTTTTGCCTTTTTGCTCTTTATATTATTACTGTATTTTAAAAGTAGGGTATTTGTATTATTTCGTTTGTGTCATTTCAAATTAACTTCAAGATATAGAAGTTATTATATGTTGCCGTAACAATTACCCACTCTTTACAACATTTTATGATCAGCCGAATTGCACAATGGCTAAACGGGCTAACCCTTATAGTGAAGATTTTGTACAACAAAGTAAAATACATGTGAGCCTTAAACAATTTAATAACAATGAGGACAGGTTGAAGAAGGTGTATGGTAAATATCATGTACTTCATTGCAGGTTTAATAATGCTAATTGTAAATAAATAAATAAGTGGCTTATGCAGCCATTTATATATTCAATAAGTTCATTATAAAAATAATAATAATAATAAATGGTGCAGTTTAAAAATATATGAACACAAATATTTAATACAATAATGTAATGAATTTTAAATACTATAAATGTTTATTTCAGAGAAAACTTTGCTCATGCTTTTTAAAGGTGCAAAGAAATCACAGCATCAGGATGTAACACATGAATCAAATGTTATTTCAGGAGATAAAAAAGATAGATTAAAACAATTATTCATTGGTAAAAATGGAACCCTTTCACACTTAGGCACTATGGTAATTCAGAAAGAAAACTTATATAAATATAAATATCTATTTATTAAAAATATTTCTAATTTTCTCAGGTGGACGACCCTAGTGTGTGTGAGCCTTGTTCCTGTGGGTGTGTGTGTGTACAGTCCTGCGAGTACTGTGAGTGTGCTCTATGCAGTTTATGTCTGCATCTTTGTGCACTGTGTCAGCATTCCTACTGTAGTAAATGCTCCATCATTGGGTGTGTAAATTTTTGTACTACTTTTTTTTTCTGTTTATATTAACTTACTTAAATTATCAGTTAAATATGGAACAGTTTTTATTTGTTTAATGTGTAGTTGCATAATTAAATGTTATGTAGACAAAAGACAAAATCCTTTAGAATTTATTTTGATTTTAGTATTACATTGCATTGCAAACCTCTTATTAATGTAAAGAGATTAACTCAATCTTACTGAATTGTATTCTAAAGTAATGACTGGATGCTTGATCCTTTAGTTATTGGACTGTTATCTTATTAAAAGATTCAAGAAATCAACAAGTAATTTTTTTAACTTTTTCTTGCAAACAATCAATACAGCTCAGGCTTTTACACCTTATTTAGGTCTTGAAAGACTGAGTCAATATAGTAGAAGTCACTTTAACATTACCGAGTATAGTACTGAGTATTTTCAAGCTTTGGTCTCAGATGCACTTCACCTTCACCATGATATAATAACATGTCTAAACTGACTTGGATTCTCAACTTTTTCTGTTTTCAGGTCGGAAGGAACAGAAATCTGTGTATCCTGTTATAGTTGAATTATTTGTTACAAAATTTTACTTATCTTTTAAGTGTTATCTGTTAGTGACTTAAATGTGATAATTACGTAAGTTATAAAGTGTTGAGGATAGTAAATAAAACATATTTAATAATTAAAACTTTATTTTCATATAAAATATATTATTATTATTACCATTTAAAAAACATTTACATACACACCATTGAGTCTTATAACTATGAAATTATAAAAAATTATAAAAAATGAATTTTAATATGGACAGCATATTATGTGAAGTACTAACAAATAATTAATAATTTACTCATAATATATAAACATGGTTGAAATTAATTTTCACAAAAATGTATTAAAAACAATGTAGAGTATTACACCGAGTCATAAGATAGCATCTAACTCTAACTATTAGAGAAACTGAGAGAATCCGAATAATATATTACATTCCCCACGGCGATATATTAACCCAAACCCAATATAAATATTTACATACATATTTCAAACTCAAGAACACTTAAACAGAGTTAAAAAGACACCAGCTGCTAGTTCTGCATTATAAAATCAGCGCTCTGTTCAATTTATGTATTACAATTAAATAAAACATTCAACCCACACCTTTATCTAAATGAGGTATTTCATTCCACTACATGATACATATTACCCACCTTATAATTAAAGAAATAAGAAACTTATCAGTGTTTTAAACACATTGTTGACAATACACAAATAGAACATCCTCCTATTTGAAAGTCGATCTAAAGATAAAATTTATTATTTTTTATAAATACTTATGTTGTATACCAAGTATTATGAGTCACGTAAACGTAGAGAACCACGAAGTGAACAAGTGTGACTGTGGACTTTAAATTGTAAAAAATATTGTAATCTATACAAATGTCAAGATTAATGCGAGTTGACCGCCATTATGAACTTGTGTTACGTAATTATCACTTTCAGGTTATGTTTAGTGTAATTATGCCTACAATATTCAAATTGCAATAATAATATTTTCGTTAAATACACTGAAGTACAAAACACTTTAAATTCCAACACATCATGTTATATATAAAAATACATAGTCTCGAGTCCTCAGTGATTAGAAATTATGAATTCCTAGAAAGTAAACAATGTAAAATTTGTATATTGTCATAACAATAAAATAATTTAATCCTTGTTTTTTGTAATATACTTTTCTGTGTTGTTTTTTATTAATAGGAACGATAATATATCGTTAAATCTGATAGGGTGACACTACTTTTTGAGACAGTACAGATAATAAATAGCAACCAAGAAAGGAATAATATATTCTAGATTTTATCTATATACATATCTAACAGGCAAAATGTCTAATTGATGCCCATCACGTAATTACCCCAGTACCAGAAGATACCACTCGTATACAATGCATTCTGTAGTACCGAGAAAAGTTATACATATTTTTGCACTAAACATACAAAAATATTTACAATTCATTGATTTTAAGGCTAAAATGGAATATTAAAGTGTCGAGAACGCCTGTATACTTCCGCTATTCAGTCAGTGTTGATCTGGACTCTAGAGGAATAGGTACCGGTATAACAGCGTGGCTGCTACACCCAGCACCAGCGGCACCACCCACGAGCTCCACGAACTGAGGGACACACGCGATTTGACATAGTGGTGACTTGACTTAATATCATAATCAGTTGATTATCGAGACGTCGTCAAAATCACTCAAATTTGCCTAATCTTATGTATAATGTGTTGATTACGCTTGGGTTACTCGGGTCAATTCCCGATTGTCCACAAATTTCCCGATTACTGTATGTTAATTGATGAAGTGTTTAATCTGAATATGACAAACAAAAAAACTATTGGGATTCGAACTAAATACATACAAATAAGTATGTATATTTATTTTGTAATGAATTTTTTTCCTTGCGTTTTCTTTGACTTACAATTTTTTATTTCCTTAAACATTTTATTAAAAAAAAAAATCAAAATATGAACTAAAAATTGACATGAATACAATAACGAAGTCTGAAATAAACTCAACGATTATATAAATGTTGTAATATGGCTTACTTTATATTCAGGTTTTTGTTACGTTTACGTAAACCGTATTGCAAGACTAGAATGCAGAAGTAATGAGCGAATAATAAGGAATAGTTCAATAGAATAAAACTAATAGGCGCCCTTGCGTCGAATGGCGTCGAGGGGTCAGAGTTCAGTAGTGATTCGGAGCAATGAATTATTCAATACTGCGTGTGAATATAAGATGTGCGTATTTAAAATAGGCGTTGATAGTAAATTATCATACGTGGTTTTAACCAACTTTATATTATACATATGGTATAGTTAGTATGTACTTATTATACAATTTTTATTACTAATAAGCCTTCTATCTAGCCTATCCTTCTTTCTTACGATTGTTTAATTACTTATATATTTTTTTTCATAGAGTAGATATTTACTCACCGTATTACTTACCCCATCTTCAGGCATGTTCTAAATCTATCAACCAATGACGTCCCAGTGTATTGCGTGACAGAATGAGAACGGAGGAAGCGGGAGAATTTATGAATTATATGGGCACATGGGTCCGTGTAAGACGTACTAATAAAAATGACAAACCAATATATTATCAACACCTTTATTATATAACAAATACACAAATATACCTCAGATTACACAAAATAAAGAGCACCTAATAGCGTAATACTACTTGATTATATATTGCCTATAAAACTAAATAGTTACCAGGAACTAGTTACTGCCGAATCCGATCTCACGGTCACCCTACGTAAGTTAAGCAATAATGGAAGGTGTACACGGAGATCAGGAAGCAATCTATCACATACAGTACATAATAAGCCTTGTACAATAACAATTAGAGATCATTTAATATAGCATATAATTTATGTGTATATATAAAGATATATTATAAAATAAACATAGACAATAGTCATTAGAATACGTATCTAAATGTATAATTAAAAGGAAACAGATCTGTTAATCACAAAAGATTAAGATTAAGACCAAAGGATAAGCCTTAGCGATATAATATTTGAACATATTGTAACATATATAAAGTACATATTATATATTACACTGATCCATGTGCCGAGTGCGTCCTGATAATGGGTAATGGAATGATAAGATTTAAGTGTAGACAGATCAAAATACGGAAAATTTTAAACAATCTAAATAGAAAATAATGTATTATATATTTAAAAGTTTTGCGAGCGATGACGTCATTAGCACCTGCCCGATACCGGCTATATATTTGTACTAGACAGCGGGTTGTAGTCTACTTGTGATTCATGAAGCGTGTATGGGTTGTGAGCTGATTGCTCTTCATGCGTAAGTGGTGGTGGTGTGTGATGTCTATGCGAGTACGCACTTGCCGGGCTCCTGGCGGGTGTCGTTGTCCCATGAGGCGACCTGTGTCTTTCCATGGATGCGGTCCGCCTCCACCACCTCGCCTATCTTGTACTTCTTCATCAGCGACCTAGGAGGAACACCGACTTACAATATTTATAATTAATTCGCGTACATTGTGTACATATATTTTCATAGGAATTTTTCTTTCGAATATTATGATTGCAAAATTATTGATGGATGGATGTTAATATATATGTTTACTATTCGCAATATAGAATTAGTCGTTACTGTTAGGATGTCGTCATTACTACCTGGCGTCGGAGCTGTGGCTGACATCTTCGAAGGGTTCGGAGGCGTCTCGGCCGGCCAGCTCCAAAAGCACCTCCTCGCCTCCAGGATGCTATAGTATTAGAAATAATTAGGGAACTTAATATTGCTAAACGTAATATTATTTATTTAATTTAGCAGCTCTTCTTTATATAGTCTATATTAAATATGTACTCTATTACTTATTTGGCGCCATCTTTGTTGTGATGTGTCATTTGCATATTAATTTATGACATTTGAAGAATATGAGCTAAAGGAATTATGGTACACTGTCGAGTATATTAAAATATAATAGTGACGTCACTCCGAGACGAAGATAATAGAAAATAAAGCGAGCGTTAACGAGGTCGTCTCAGCGGGAGGCGTGATGGCATTTCCAATAAAGCCAGGAATGCAGGATAAATTCTGTACCCCGTAAGATCTAATAAAACCGAGACGAAGACAAAATGGCGCTAAATAGCGATAAATAATTAACATACATTCACATTATTATAATAATATTGTTGAGCTTTTATAGAAATTATGAGCATTGAGCCCCATAGATCTAATGGCATGGCTAGTCATTGTAGTTTTTTTTTGGTATACTAATTAGTTCTCACATCAATTAGGACTGTGACAATAGTAATACTGGTTTCTTGCCGGTTCTCATTGACTACTACCACTACTGACTTAATACTGATCTTGGTATGATCTTGATCTTTTGAGTAGCGTTTGACTTTTAATAAGTATTTAAATCAAAAAAACTTATGATTGATTATTGAATTACGCTGTTGAGTTTTGCATTATGTAATGCGATTTCTAATTTATATCCAAAGTTTTTATATAAAATATGAGAGGTGTTAGAGCAATGGCTCTCAAGATTATAATAATATTGACAAATGATATCATTTACTGACGTCTGTACACACATACATACATACACAATTTCAGGCGTCATTCTGTCAATACTGAAAAGTTAGAACCTTTTATTTGCATATATACAGTCTATAAATTATATCGTACAAGAATCCTAGTTAATTTTTTAAATATACAAATGGCGGTCCACACCAGCCCTAGAGGATGTTCTCACAAGACGAGATATTGCAGAGTTAAATAGAATCTTAGTTCATAAAGTAATTCAGGACCCCTAGCTTCACGGGAGACTCGACTAGGGAATAACAAACTTTTACAAATTTTTACAAGTAGCAAATAAGTTTTTACAAGTAACAAACTTGTATTTTCATATTATTAAAATATTATTCATTGTTAGAACTCAGCTGTAAAAATTAATTCGCAGTTAGAACTGGGGGACAACGCAAAATTTTCGCAATAAGACCTAATCTTCATATTTTTTTAAAAAATAAATCTGACCGCCATTAGGTTTTTACAATATTATAATTGAAACCGACCGCGAACTTTACCGCGAACAACCGTTACTTCATGAATCCGTAACATTGAAAATTTACAAGTTGATAAGAAAACTCACTCAGATAAAAAAAATAGTTTAATTAATACTTTTTTTTAAAACTTCCTTGTTAACAAAATTTATCGGACATGCTATTTTTATAATAAAAAATTACACATGTAAAAAAAACGTATTTTTTTTTAATAAATAAATATTATAACAATTATTATTCTAATTTATTATTATTTAAAAAAAGAAATCCATCTTTTTTTAAATTTGTTTTATAAATGGGACAACCCTAATAACTGAAGATCCAGATGTAAATGAGACAACCCTAACAACAGAATACCCAGATGTAAATAGAACTGAATAAGTATTTGCACTCAATAAGATTGAGTGTGTTTTGCTTGGGATTGGTATAAATATATTTTGCCACGCTTTTATTAGCTTCACCTGCATGTAACGGAATATTCGAAATCCATTTTTAAGAACGATACAATCAATACAATTATCAAGAACTGTTGACAATACACGATAAAACAAAAAGCAATAATTATATTAATAAAAACAATAAAGAACAAAAAACTTTGTCACGCTTTAATAAACTACAGAGAAAACAAACTTATAATAAGAATAAAATGATAGAGGAATAATAAATGTTACTGTTCTAAAGCGTGGCATGCTGGAACATTTTAAACTAATTATGTATTTCGGTATAATATTATTAAAAATATGTTATTATTTTTCAGTGTACAGTAATCCCTATAACACGGTAGATTCGTTCCGCGTTATAGGAATATTCTTGTATAAAGCGTTCATATGACTATAACGGGTTATGTACAAATAATTAATGTTTAACTTGTCTCTTAAAGGCGGATTAAATGGAATATAAATATCATAGTATAGAAATATAACGTGCTAAATGCCCGCGTTATATGAGGGAAAACACGTGTTATGCGAGGGACTAAAAATCGCGTTATAAGAGTACCGTGTTATAGGGGATTACTGTATTTTTTTTTAAAACACATAGGTTAACTAGGTAAAAGGTAATTCTTCAGACCTGTTTGGACCCCAGTAGCTTTAGTTGTATGTTCGAAAGTGCCTTTACAGAAGGGGCTTATTAAAATAAGTATGGTATCACAATAAGCCCTCCTGACACTCCCATTTGATACACAAGTGATAACTGGTATTGATTCAAAGTGGAAAATATGTAAATAAATAAACATTTTTTTTTGTTTAGGTTAGATCATCTTTATTCTCAAAGGTGATTTCATGTAATATTTTTATGTTAATCCTGATTCTCTTAAATCATATATAGACAATGGTCTTCTGTATTATATATGTTAATTCGATATAATCAACGCAACTAGTTAGAGCCATAACTCTCAATTTTACAAGAATATCAACATATGTTATCATTTACTGACGTTTGTACTATGTATCTGTACTGTGTACCTGTATTATGTACTATGTTAATTATGTATCACATCATTAATAGTTTCTTTTAAAACATATAATTTAAGACAATGTACAATTTAAGACGAATTTCCTTCAGTACTAAATAGTTAAGATTTAATTTGCATATGAATAATTATCAATGAAATATATAAAAAGTACTCTTACTACAAATGAAAGATCACTAATAGGGAAAGCTCTCATAAGGCATTAAACAGGGGAAGAAAGTTTGAATACTTAATTTTCAAAACAATGAATCAGACTTTAGGTCAGGAAAATAAGATCAGGCTGTTACGAATTTTTTATTTTAATATAAATCAAACTGAAAAATCTCCCGTTATTTCGTGAATACCTAACATAAAAAATTGACAATTAAAATAAAGTCAGTCTCAGTAAAATGATTTTAATACTTTAGAACAATTTACAGTTACTCTGTGAAGTTAGGGTTTTGTATATTGAGTTTTTATAACAAAAAAGTAACAAAACTCTCAAACATATCAAATGAATTATTTCATTTGTATTGTAAATGTGACAACCCTAATAAATGAAAACTTAGATGTAAATAGAAACGGGATAAGTATTTGCATTCACTTCAATGCAGAGTGTTTTCTTTGGAATTTATATAAATATCTTTCCTTTATACGTCGTAAATAAACAACACGAGATATATATTTCTGTCTGGTATTTTGAAACTATATGCTACATACAGATAATACATAATACATAGGTTTGTCTTATTTTTTTTATTACCTCAAACATATTTGATAAGTTTTCATGTTCAGGATATATATATTTATACAGAGAAGGATCAATGCTTCTCTGTATTATATATGTATAGCAAACCCAGGCCAAACTAACTATCCTATACTGGGTAAACTGATTTATACTAGCGCCTTAGGCTTAGACAGAATTAATTTAAAATCATCATATGACCAAAAACATTATTATATTAAGATAAAATTGCTTTTGCTAATTGTATCATAAGAAATATAATAGATCGTAGAAATAAAAAAACATATTTGTCCAATAGTTTTTTTATGCCTTTACGGCATTATATATATATATAAACCTCAAAGATTTTTTTATGAACCCTAGTATAAAAATAGTATTGATTAAAAGTAGCAAAACAATTAAAAGAGTAACATAAAAAGACGAATTAGACCTGTGTTTTAAAATAAAATCTTTTCAATTAAAATTCGATAAGATAATGCTATATTATTTCAGTCTAAGTTCAAAAAATAAGTTTGGTCTGAATTTGGTTGTAACAATCTCTAAAAATATGAATTATGTCTAAATTAAACCAATATAACATATTTTTAGTTGGTAAAATATTTATTTATTAGCTTTGATTAGAAAAACTATAGTATTGATCAGAATCAACTTGACAACAAGCTATGATGACAAAAAAATATAAATGTTATATTATATTTTAAGAAATCATGATCAAAATGTCAACAACAACAAATTCTTAAATTAAACGAAGTTTGCTGTTTCATTACCAAATCTAAGTGTTGTAAATGTTTTTAATGGGGAACTACCAAACTACTAGATACATTTGAATAAAAAATTATTTTTGGGTTTATTACGCTTATTTATCTAGAAATCACAGATGTCACAGTTTATTAGTTGATTATTGTCTGATTCATACCTTATGAAGTGATAATAGATGACGTATTATTTAGTTTAAGTAGACGAAATACCTAACAATGGGTTGTAATATTATTTGCAAACCTGTAACCTGTTTCATAAACCTGCTGTAATTAATATGTAATGAGGTCTGTCAAATGAGAGTTTAATAGTATATTACACTATATAAATACACAGAAACTATGTGATGTGACAAAATTCATATGTGTATATGTATATATATATATATATATATATATATATATATATATAACAAGTCACGTTATATTTTCATGTCCATATGCAAATACAATGTAAACGCATTAGAAACATTGTATGTATTATATGCATTATTTTAACAAACAATGTCATCGTCATTGTAGAGTAAAATATTAATTATATAATAATTATCTTGTGTAACTATTAATAAAATTTGTAGATAACATATGAATATCTTTGCTAATTTACATTTCAGTACTGATTAAATAAAATAAATATCAAAGGCAAACTATGAAAGGTTATTGAATGTTCTACAGTATTAAGAAATCTATATTGTAAATAGCTCAAAAAGTAATGAACATTGTAATTTATAAGTCGAATTACCGAATTAATGGTATATTAGTGACATCATTCTTGCATGTAATTTAATGATAACCTGAAATTAGTACTTTCATTACATTATTAGGAATAAATAAATGCACACCTAGTGTTGTTAGGTACGAAAATAGTCTAATAAAAAGCGGTATTCAATTCTTATTTATCATCTATACGTCATATTATCAAAGGCATTATATATTTTACCTCGTCTAAAAATTTTGTAACGTCGTACACCCCATTGTGGATAATAAGGATTGCATCTTCCCGAGAGTTTCGACACTTCAGTTCTTCTCTTGTAAATAATTGTATTTCTTCACTCATTTTGTTTTCCATTTAATACTAGTTAAAGAACAATTTTTAATACTAGATAAAGCAACTCTCACCCATCGACTACAGATATCAAGTGTGCGTATGTGACGTTTGTGCACACTACACTTTGACTGTTTTGTGAAATATACACAGATTAATAAGAGATTAGAATAAGTAAGCAAAGAGAATGAATAAAAACTAAGATTGTAATAAGTTGCTGTGACAAAATACCAAAACAATGATATACCAAAAGTTTTGGAATCTTCTTTTTAATAATTCCAATTATTAAAAAAATACATATTATAATAATACCATTAAATGTAATATCAAAATAAAGCGAATACAAGTCTTTTCTTTTTTAAAAAAATTTAAGGGTTATTTATTTTATGTCAGTATTGGATTCCTTTTATACATACTTAATTAATAGCTACTAAACAATTTACACCAAATTATAATATGGAAAATATTGGAAAAGTGAGCGGTAAGAGAGACAGGGGGAGGCCTCGAGTGACCTTCGAAAACACAGTATCAATGTTACTGGAGGAAGGTCACGTAAAAAGCATGACGACCCCCCGGAGGGCATGTATGAAGAGGTTGATGTCTGTGGCCGAGGCGAAAGAGGTATGCAGAGACCGTAGCGTTTGGCGCTCCGTCGTCTCTGACTACCCCGCAAGGGATATGGCGTGAAGCTAAATAAATAAATAAATATAATATGGATGTTAGAGCTAAGGAGTGCCACTCGGATAATTGACCGTGACAAGTTAGTTTGTCACTATAATTACGAGGGGAGCTCCAAAAGTTCGTGGATTGCAAGGGATCTAAATAAAATAAAACAACAAAACTATTTTTCCTTTTCAATATAATCACCCTTAAACTCAATACATTTATTAGACCCATGAATTAATTTTTCTAAACCACTATAAAAATATGTTTTATCTTTTCCGTCAAAATTGCCTCCTTTACCTCATTGTCGTCGGAAAATTTCCTTCCCCTTAAGTCTTTTTTTAAATTGGGGAATAAAAAAAAGTCACTTGGGGCCAGGTCTGGACTGTAGGGTGGGTGAACTAGGGATTCAAACCCATGCGTGTGCAGAGCAGCCATTGCAATTCTGCTCTTGTGAACCGGCGCGTTGTCTTGCAAAAGCAACACACCCTTTGTCAATTTTCCTCGCCGCTTTTCCGTGATGGCACCCTTTAATTTTTCTAATATCGTTGTGTAGTATTCTTCGGTTATAGTCCTTCCCTTTTCTTTGTAATCAATCAAGATTATCCTCTCACAATCCCAAAAAACAGTAGCCATCATCTTTCCAGCCGACTCCGTCACCTTGAATTTTTTAGGTGGTTTTGTCCCCTTTTTATGCCATTGCATGGACTCTTGTTTGGACTCAGGTTCAAAGTGATGAACCCATGTTTCATCTCCCGTAACAATTTGGTCCAAAATCTGTACAGGTTTATTGCTTTGACGCATCGACGCGCTGCTCTTTCTGAAACGGCGTGAGCATTCTCGGTACCCATCTTGCACTGACTTTTGTCATACCCAGGTGACCATGTAGGATTCGCAAAATGGTGGTATCTGATACTCCAACTAATGCAGATAATTGTCTTTTCTTCAAACAGGCATCCTCTAGTACAATTTTCTCCACCTTTTCGACGATGTCCGATGTGGTGGTCTCAATTGGCCTTCCTGAGCGGGGGTCGCCTTCAATTGACTCTCGACCATGTTTATAAAGACCATGCCACTTGTAAATCATTGATTTACTAGGGCACTGTTCCCTATAAACGACTCCCATTTCATTCAAAATGTTTTGAGCGTTCTTTCCTTGCTTGTTAAGGAATTTTATCACAGCGCGGTGTTAAATTTTCTCCACAGTTTCAGTTTTCTTTCGGATTGACTTGTTCAGCAGGCGACTGTTCGTAAACGAAGGGCGCAATCGGGTTGAAACTCGGTATTTATACTAATGATGAGTCTCCGATTCGTCTGACACCAAGCGAGCGCCCCTACCCCCGCTCCATCCTCTCCATTCCACGAACTTTTGGACCTCCCCTCGTAGTAGATACAAAAACTAAAAAAGTTAAGTATACTGTCGGATATACTCCATGTATGTCCGGCAGTATACCTAAGTGGATATCTATTATTCTGTCAAGTAACAAATACTTATTACTAGAACAACCAAAGATCTGATTATTAATAACACCTCTTTTTTATTCTTTTTTTATGTTAGAGGAGGGCAAATGAGCTTGCGGCTCACCGTTGATATGTGATCACCGCCGCCCATGAACTCTTGCAACATCCGAGGATTCACAAGAGCGTTGCCGGCCTTGGAAATAGGAATATATGCCTTTTTTGAGGGTTCCCATGTAGTATCAATCTAGAAATACCGCCAAAAGGAGTTCGTTCTACATTCGAGTGGAACGTGGGAAAAATGTCCCTGAAATCCGCACAGTGGAAGACGCCACGCATCCAGGTGGTATGGATGGTAAAGGAGGCGATGGCGAGCTGTGCGGTGGTGAAATTTGGCGGTGGGCATCAGATCGAATAGTTCTTCGGTACACTTCCCGTTGTAAATGCGGTAGAAGACGCACAAAGAAGCTACGTCTCTATGCAATGCCAAAGAGTCTAGCCGTTCGCAGAACACTGGGTCCCCGACAATCCGAACGGCTCTCCGTTGTACGCGGTCAAATGGTAGAAGCTGATATTGGGGTGATCCGGACCAGAGAAGAGAACAGTACTCCATGTGTGGCCGGACCTGCGCTTTATAGACCGCAAGACTTTGGCCAGGTTTGAAATACTGCCTCGCTCTATTGATTACTCCCAATTTCATCGAGGCCAACTTGGCCTTGCTCTTCAGATGACCACGAAACTGACAATCGCTCGAAATGTCGAGACCCAGTATTCTGATACTTGGCGAGGCAATAAGAGGAGTGCTCTCGAAGAGCGGTGATACGACAAATGGGGTTTTCTTAGTGGTAAACGCGCAAACCTGTGTTTTTAGGGGAATGAACTGAACGTGGTTCAGTTCACCCCACTCAAAGACAATCCCCAGGGAAGTCTCTATTGAAGACACCAGTTTCTTTCGGCACACATCGACGTTTTTCCGAGAGAGACCTGCACGTCCGGAATGTACCGCATCTCCAGTGCTGTCAACCGCATAACAATGTACATTGGGAATATCCAACATATCATTGAGGAGGAGGTGCAGGAGGAACAGAGTTGGGGATAGCACGCAGCCTTGGGGTACACCAGCGTCCACGGGCTTAGGGTCCGAGTAAAAACCGTCGAGAACGACCTGTATGCTCCGTCCAGTGAAAACAACAGAAAACTGGTGATCCACTTGCATAAACTCTCGGGAAGCCCATAGGAAGGTAGCTTCGAAAGAAGCCCATTGTGCCATACACGATCGAAGGCTTTTGCTATATCCAGACTAACTGCCAGACCCTCTTCCTTGCTTTCAATAACCATTGCCTAATGGTGTGTAAGGTATAATAGAAGATTACTAGCTGATCGACCATGGCAAAAGCCATACAGTCGGTCATTGATCAACTGATGATCCTCGAGGTACGTTAGGACGAGAGAAGGGAGGTAATAGCGATAGGTCTATAGATAGCTGGGTTCGATCTATCACCTTTTTGAAATGCCATCCGGCCCACTCGACTTATGAACGTCCAAGGAAAATAGAGACTGCCTGATAGTTTTTTGCCGAAAAACTATTTCCGGCATTGAGCTCTGACACCGCAGGATGATAGGCGGTGTCTTCCTTTGGTCGTCGAAAGTCGAGTTGGAGGCGAAAAGAGTGCCCAAGAGATCGGCTTCCTCTTTTGCCGTATGGGCCAGAGAGAGAGAGTCATTCCCCGTGTGTAATGGCAGTAGGGACGGCTGGCTAAAGTTGCCCAGAGTGGCCTTTGAAAGCGCCCAGAATTTGCGCGTGCCAGGCGGGTACTTTGAAAGCTGATCCCCAATTTTGACGACATGCTTGGACTTTGCTCTAGCGATTTGCCGTTTGAAGAATCTGGAGGCACGGTTGTATTTCCTCTTCAGACAATTCTTAGAATATGCACATAATATTTTCTTCACTCTTTACTTTTAGTTATTTCCATTAATACGTGCGGTAGGAACATGTATACAAGAATTGTCGGTAGGTTCAGTGTTAATCAACCCAAACTGTTAGAAAGAATTTGTTTTAATGAAATGTTTTCACTTCCAAATGTAAATACCTTTGTCTACCTTTAAAAGAGCAAGCTACAGTTACAGTCAGATAATCATAAAAATAAATAAAAGACATGATCTTTAAATTATATATTTATTATCTACTAATATTTGATAAAAACACTATTCTTCATTGAAGTTGCTAAACTCGTATTGTAGTTGCTTCCTGTATTTCTTTTTGTTTGTGTGTTCCATCACAGAAAGGTCTATTTTTTGTTTGTTTACAATTACACAGCCAGTACTCTTTTGTTTTCTCAACCTGGAATCTTATTGGCCTAGGGAAATAATATTTAAAGTTTAATAAATATAATGTATGTTTATATTTTTACAAATGTATACAAACCTTTGTGTTATTTTTAAGAAATGGTCTCTGTGAGTGCCGTCACACAGTGGCTGTGACTTAGAACGCCCACAGAGACACCAACTGTATGACTTCCCTGCTTCTAAGATCAGTTTGAACGGTTTTTTGTCATACACAATACCATTCTCCGTTTGGTCATTAGCTGAGTAAATATGTTTTAATAAGTTTTTCGGTATCTCTGGTTTAGGAGGTTTTGTAACGTAACAGACCTGAAATGATAATATTATGTGGGATCATAAAAGGTGTACCCTGGTTCAATATAATTATTATGAATAGATTTTCAACAAAAGTGGAACACAGTGCATTCTGGACACCTCTGATCAAACAATATTTTTTTTAATCTTAGTCGCCTAACTGTGAAATGTGTGGAATGGTAAAGGACGTTCGAAGGATTTTACATTAGGAAGAAAAATGATTAATGATCTTGAATTAGAAGATTCAATAGAGCTGGCATGTTTTAATAAACAAAAGACCTTAAATAAAAAAAGATTAAATATTTTAGGTTAGAAATTATTAAAGAATATTATTTTTACCATTTTTTAAATAAAACTTTGATAATGAAAACATTTAGGAGACCTCTAATAGTAATTATTAAATCATAGTTATAATCCTTTAAATACATACCAATTGAATGCTGTTTTTAACAATGTTATTTTGTAAGCCTAACCGAAACATCTTAATATTAAAGTAACTTAAATTGTGCGCTTTACACTTAAGAGATAGATAATATTTTATATTATTATTTTTATTGGTAACAAGTTTATTTTAAATTCATTAATTACAAATATTTTTATATAGGTCAAAGTAAACTTTTCTAAATGTCACTATCAACTGTCAATCTTAATTATCTTGATAAGAGTATCAAATGTTAACTTAGATTTATCTTAAAATAATTTAAAAAGATTTTTTTTTATATCAATAATCTTTATATATCTTAGATATAATTAGATGTGTTTTTTATATTTCTGTATACCAGATGCCACACTAGTGAAAATACTAATAGTTAATATGCGTTTTGATGACATGGTCTGACATTTTACATGACAGTTGACTACTACAGTGACAACTGGCACTAATTTATTATTTCGATTTTCAAGTTCAAATAAAACTTAGAATGACCATTCTTATTTCTTTTTAGTTTTTAAGTATAAGCATGTAATATAATTGACTACCTTGTATTATTTTTATTTTGCTTTTTGTAGTAAAATAGTGGAGTTCACAATAAATCAAATTATATATTCATAAACATGGTATTTTACTTATGATTTATTGTATAGAGTGATGTCTAGAATACGGGGAATAGAGGCTAAAGTGCAAAAAGAAACCACACAAAACTTAGAAAGTCGACGAAATAAATACAATGAAGGTGCCAAAAGGAAGAACGAGATTAGTAATAAAGTTGACACAGAGAGTAAGTATACATCATGGTGTCGTAAACGTGGTATTAACAACAATGACAACTTAAAGGTTATTTGGTTAATAATTCTACCTAATTACTTAAATCATTTGTGTTCTTAGGACAACAAATCGGCGAATTACTGTATAAATTGCCGAAACTCAATCAGATATTCGATGTGCATCGTAAAATTGGAGAGGGAACATTTAGTTCAGTATACCTGGGATCACTGAAGCAGCATGCACAGCTTCCCGAGGCTCAAAAGCGCTGGTTTGCAATCAAACACCTTGTGCCCACAGCCCACCCCGCCAGAATTGAACATGAACTCCGTTGCCTTCAAGACATGGGGTAAGTTCTTTTGTAATTTAAGTTTTTGTGTTAATATAGTATTTGTATAATCAATAATTATTCTTTTTCTATCAGGGGCAAGGACTATGTGATTGGAGTGGATCTGTGCCTTAGACATCTAGATACTATAGTTTTTATAATGCCGTATATACCTCATAGAAAATTTTCAGTAAGTTTAACTTTTATTTCTCAAATAAAGGTTAGTAGAGATACTGAGTATGCCTTGGTTTTTGAATGACTACTAAAATGCAACAACAGTAATAGAATTTAAACAAAATATCAAGTTTATGTAGTGCATAATTTGTAAGGTGAAATAATTGAAAGAACGGTTTTAATGATGAGATGTGATGGAACATCATCCCATCACTGTCTGGTGAGATTTGGTGCTAACTACATTAAGAAATAATTTAGGTTTTTAGATACAACTGATTCAAATGTGTACATCAGTTTGGGAGTTTTATCACACTAACAATTATGAAGTAAAATTTAATAATGTGTTTAATAAAAGTGTTTCACAAAAATTTTAAAAATTATACATTTTAACACATGTACAATCTTCTCTTTGTATAAAGTTATTAAAACAAAATATATATATTTTTTTTAATAATTAAAAAAAAAAAGATTTATTTTAGTTATAATTTTCATTTATTGTTTCTTTATAAATATTTTATTACTTTATTTATATTTCTAACATTTGTAAAAATATATCTACAAATGTAAATGATAATTGTTTTTTTTTACTTTGTGGCAGCAAAATAAATTGGTTTTAAGAATCTCTAACTCGCAATAGGCCGAAATTTAGTTAGCTATGAAGGTTTGGCATTGGCACTTAGGAGCCTTTAATTTGTCACAAAGCAATTCTTGAAATGGTTATCCAAAAGGGTTCAGTAACATTAGAAATATCTGTGGCTTATGGCCTGCATCTTTGATGTTAGTGAGGGTGTTGGTTGATTTGTAATTATTTATTTGACCGGGGCCCTTTTTGAATAATCAGATTATTTATTACGTTGTACAGTATAATTTCTAAGTAATATTCTGAAGTTATAACTGTTAAGGCTCTAGAACACAACCAATGGAAGTATTCTTTATTAAATTTCTAGATGTCAGTGTATACTGCACCTATTAAAATGTCTAAATTGTGGACTGTTACTCCTAGAAACTCATCCAGAAGGATGTCACAATCACTTTGGTCTGTAGTCAATAATTTTGACAACATATGGCATGTCTTTTCTTTAGAATTTCTTCCTCACGTTGGATTACATTACGGATCCCTAATTTTCTATGGCCTATGTTCATCAGGGACAATGTAGAATGGTAAAAAAAAAAATATTGTTTCAGTAGTCTCAGAGTCTATTCAATACAAACAAAAACAAAATTAAGTCTTTTCTCTTTATAATATTCGTATAGTTCTTTTATAAATTGGCTTCATTGTATAATTAGGAGTACGTAGCGGACATGGACACCGAGGAGGTGCGTCGCTACATGCGTGCGCTGCTCGTGGCGCTGCGGCACGTGCACTCCTTTGGAGTCATACACAGGGACGTCAAGCCCAGCAATTTCCTATATGATCGGGAAAACAGAAGGTATTGATTGTCTTGGGCCATTCCTATCAATTCTATACCTTAAATCTGTTTCAAAAGGTGTCCTAACAGAGCCGTTCTAGATCTATATAGTATATCTGTGTGGTAGATATTTGCTGGTTGATTTTGGTCTTGCACAACGCGTGGTCTCTTCCGAGAAGCCCTCTCTGCCCGCCCCTCCCCCCGCGCACTCCAACAATCTCAAGCGACCCAGGGAAGAGGTAAAAATTAAAAAAATATTAACAGATATGGTTTCATTGTTTAATTATTTTAAAGGCGCTCAAAATAATATATGAATTACTAAAATATTACTAGTCTATGAAGGTATTAAATACAAATTTTGCAAAAACTTTTTCGCATTTACTTAAACCTATTTATTTCATGTTTTGTTTATAATTATTAATAGGATGATAATTCACCGAGCGAAAAAAGAATTGCGTTGGATCTGTCAACGCGTGCGCGATGCACGAGCAGTATCACCCCGATACCCAGGAGATTAGCGTTGCCCAAGGTGCAAATACCGAAACAAAATTTGGCAAAGGTAATAAGAATCAGGTTAAAGAAATGAATCCTTTTTCGCCTCCCGTTTAACCCGCTCCCAACACCAGGTGCCTCCCGGCGGGTGCTCGTGCTCCAACGCGGGCGCGGTGTGTTCGCCGTGCTCGCTGCGCGCCGCCGCCCGCGCCCCACGCGCTGGTACGCAGGGCTTTCGACCACCGGAGGTGCTGCTGAAGAGCCCGCGGCAGGGTCCGGGCGTGGACACGTGGGCGGCCGGCGTGGTGCTGGCCAGCCTGCTGACGGCGCGCTATCCCTTCTTTCGCGCCGCCGACGACGCTTCCGCGCTGGCTGAGCTGGCTGATCTCCTCGGAACACGCCCGCTGCAGCGCGCCGCCGCCGCGCTAGGTCGGACCGCCTTTGTCTATTCCCCGCCACTGGGCCCCGCGACCTTGACTCACATGTTAATGCACAGGTCGGCGCATGGTGACGTCGCAGCCTCGACGGGGCCTGTGCCTGCGGAAGCTGGCAGCCCGCCTGCGCGGTCCCGTCCCCGCGCCACCCCCGCCTGGCCCACCAGCGCCGGCCTGTGAGCACTGCCGCCTCTCGCGTCCACACTGCCTGTGCGCAGACGACTCGACGAAGGTGCGTCCCTTTCATTCTATGTCTATGCGATCGACTCTTGCTTATGTTATATTATCTTATGCTTACTCCTGTGTCCGGCAGGCGAGCGATATCTCCCCGGGGTCACTGGTGGCCGGGTTCCCAGACGCAGCATTCTCTCTGGCCGCGCGGTTGCTGGAGCCCGACCCTCGCCTGCGCGCCTCCGCCGCCGACGCGCTGGAACACCCCTTCCTCGCAGACTGACGCTCGCATAACATATCTCATATTTATACTGAAACTTATTACTGAAAGTGTAAAAGTACACTATATAACCGGCTGTGAGCCTCTCTCGCCTCTTGGGACGTATAGATCTAAATATACACTATTTTATATAATATACAAACAAGATAAGCGGAAAATGGAGCTGAGATTCGTGAAATCTATTTTGGACGAAATTTTTTATTGACCTCATGAAATAAAAATCTCACAATGTAATGATAATGGTAATGATATGAGAGCTGAATGTTTTTACAAAAAACAACTGCCTTCAAACTGTAGATCGATCAAATACTTCACGTTTAAGATTTTGTAATATTTATTTGTTTTAATTAATTTTGTGTACTCCTTGATATTGAGTTGCAATTTGGTTACGTTTTACTAATTTTCTTTAAATCAGTTGTGTTTTGTTGATTAGTTGTAAAGTGGATCTCGAAGTAATTTAAGTTTGTTAGTACAAAGTGGATAATATTACCGAGGAGACCTGGTCACATCATATAATCCGGAAGTGTATTTGGTAACGGTCTTCCTATTTTTATCTATAATGAGGGCTACTTGTTTTGTTCATAATAACTTTGTTATTCGTGTATTATAGAAACAAAGTAATGTGCAGTTCCTGATTGTAATTTGTTACTGTCTAAGTAATAAAGTGCCTTGCAATGTGTTCACTCACTGGGCGATGTGGCCTTGTTGTTACTGTTCATTTGAATAAATGTTAATTAATATAACTTGTTTAATTTCAAACAAAAAAATAAATAAATACAAATATGCTAATATTAATTTATTATCATAAAAATATAAATTCAATGGCAGTCTTTATGTTAAAAGAAACTAAGTTAAGGCTTCATCATCTATATTTTCACACACATTATGTATTTAATGTTTTTAATAAAAAGAATCACTGTAATTAATAATTACTTTATGAGTTATCCAATAAGTTTATTTGTTGGAAACATTCCATAATTCCATATTTTCATAAATAGCTTAAAAAAGGCTTGCATACTTGACTATGGCAATAATACTGTTACTGTCACTGGCAATAATATTGTTACTGGCACTCGCAATAATACTGTTACTGTCACTCGTATTAATATTGTTACTGGCACTGGCAATAATATTGTTACTGGCACTAACAAATAATAATGTTATTTATTGTGGATGAACGGTATTCCTTGAAATACAACTACAATAATTACAATGATTCTTTCTTATCACACAAGTTCAAAATATACTATTATTTAATAGAAAGCAGATATCAAAGTATATTAAATCAAAATATCTTGTTTGCAAACCGCAAAACAAATCATCTACACCAACATTATGCAGTCGTTGTTTACAACTGAAGGACAAGACTGTGGCATATGCCGTAAAAATATTTTTATATAAAATTTGACAAAATATGTTACCAATATATCAGATACACATTACACTTAACCTAATACTTGTAACAGTTATTTATTTATGATGTCAAGGAATTTATACAAATACTTGGTGACAAATAAGCGTACATAGAGATGAGGTGTTTCTCAGTGTGTATAAGCAGTGCTTCCATTAAAAATCAGCATTTACATTAATTATCACAATGCCAAAACCCAAATATCTGATTATGCATTGGGGAGAATAGTGATGTTACTATAGTCATAATACTAGTTCTTCCAGAAGTTTGGATTCTGTTGAAGGCGCCGTTCAAAGTTCTGGTACCATGTATGTAGTGTTGTGAGAGGGATGTATGAGACCCCTGGGGTAGGTGTCATCTGTTCTTGAGTTAAAGAAAATGATGCCACAAAGTTCACTAAACTTTCTAACATTTTTTGGGCAAATGTCACATATGAGCTCGCTTGTTGGGCCTGTAACCAAGTTTACTGAATTAAATTTCTATAAACATTGATAATCTACAAATATTGAGTTCACGTACATCTGAGTTTGGCAAAAGTTGTGCATTGCTTTCAGGTTCTATGGATATTCCAATTTGAGCATTATTACAAATTTGTTGATTGCCAAATGCACCCATAAATTTATTTTCACCTGCAAATAAGTAATGCAAGTTGATAAATAGTTTAAACAAAAAAAATCAAAATAAAAATTTAAACAAAAAAAAATGGTTGTTTCATACTTGAAAGTTCATGGAGTTTTTTTAAGTTTGATATTTTAAATATAGCTGAAGGTTTAGCATTGGATATATGCCCCAGTGGCTGCCAATTAGGCGGTGCGTTGGGGTCAGGCCAGCTCCAATAAACAACTGCTATTGTGCCGACCGGCAGCGGCGTCGTCCCTGTCAGGAACACCACCGCGTGGTTAATTGAATCTACGTCCAATATTGTCGTGATCAGACTTGTTTCCGCCACCGGTGTAAAATCCGTCTGCACCTAAACATTATTGTTTTATTGTTATTCATAAATTTCACTTATCATTTGTTGTATACAAAAAGTAAACATTATTATACTTACTAATCGTCCTGAAACAATTAAACCAAACATGTTGGCCATGAGGTTTCAATCAAATTAAGTTTATCTAAATAATTGATTGGAAAGTATTTAGAAAGAACTAAATAATTTTTGCTATAAAGAAAAATAATGTTTCATTCTAGAAAGAACTTCACATTTCGATTCAACCAAAATAGTCGCCTGCTTGACAAATGACAAGGGATTAAAGAAAAGTCAAAATCAAATTGACATTGACAGTGGGAATATTATAATTTGTAGAATTATATAAAAAGAATCGAGCACTATAAAAATCATTTATTAATGTACGTAATCAATCTTAACGGCGACATAATAGATCATTTCCATATATATTTGTATTTAAGGATCTCGTGTTCGATTATAGGTTAATTACGTTTGGTTGAAGTCAACATTATTTTAATGCTGGTTGGATCCACCTATCTTTCTGGAGTGGAGACTTCCTCTTAGTTATATCATTTTTCACGCACTTCATCCTTTTTTTTCTGCGATATCATATTATTTGGGATTCTTCGCATTACATGCCTCCACTCCACATTTTGTTGAGTTACAACAAAAATTGTTGCTTTCAGTGTTAAATACAATGAAAGCAAGAAAAAAAATGTAATATGTGTTTTACATTTGTTTTATACGTTAAACTCTAAACAGAATTACTGAATGCTACAACGTTGATTGCTGCGAATTCGGTTTGGAAGCGTTGACTTGTGGGAGGGATCCTTTAAAACACAATTAGAAAGCTATTATGAATAAAAAAATTATTATTGAGCGAAGCGCTCTATGTGAGACTTTTTGCATCCCATGTCCGGTTAGCATGAAAACTGCTTAACCTTCATGATCTTCATGAAATTTTGCACATTTATAGCGATGGTTATTGCCATGGTTCATAAAAAAATAAAAAAAAATTCATGTCATTGACGAATAATCACCAAAAAATTAGTCCCATAGACTACAATGTAAAAAAATTTCGCTATGTCATATTTGATTATTCTATATTTTTGGCCTGTCGATACGTGCCCCCTATTGTTTTCATAATTCGAATTATGTTCAGACGATCAGAAGTAGGGTTTTTTAAAATAATTATTTATTTTAACTAGAGCTGAGTCAGAAGTGGCAATGAGAAATATAAAATAATTAATAATGAAAAATCGAATAAGCCACTGAATGCATTCTGCTTTTTTTGCAATTCAGCTGCTTCACAGAAATCGGGTGCTGGTGAAGTCTCTAAGAAAGTTTATATCGATTTTGAAAAATGGTAATAAAATAAATCTTGAAGACCGATTTTTAATCTAATAAATTTCTGAAATTAGTAGTCTGATTTAAAAGCAACCTTTTTGTGTATTATTACAAAAATTTATAAGATAAAATTTATTTACTAAATTAATACAGACCTTTACAAAACATTGTTGTAGAAAATGCAAAATGGAAATGCAACAATGGCTTTTAAAGACATAACTCCTTTCTTTTCACTTTCGCGCAGTTTAGAGCGTGTAATAATAATCTTTTGTAATCCAAACAACAGCAAAATTACTGGCAACAGATTTCAACAAACCTTACAACGAAGTAAATCTAGATCAATATTAATGGGCCCGTGTTATAATTTAGTTTTAAGCTTACTGTTTGACCTCAAAAATAAGGAGTTAAAGGTATTCGCAAATCGCAAGCTCACTAACAGCATTTCCACTATCCGATGTTAGTATGCTAATTAAAATAGCGTTTGGTAAATTGTATAATGTAATGACTATTAAGACATACCTCAAATTACTGCGATTTAGGTACATGTGCTGTGGAGTTAATCATGTATGATAGTATGTAGTCTTTACATATCCTAGAGCCGATGAAACGGTAATTATAGTGTACGTATAGCATAATATAAACCTCAATAAGACATAAACATTGCTAACAGTGCTATAATCATCCATTCATATAATAAAAAATATATTTTACGATACTTATAGTTGACTGATTTATACTTTTAATTACACTCAATGAAAATGAAGAATTTGCTATAACTTTTATCTCCAATTCAAAGATTCGATTTTGAAAAATGTCTCAATTTAAAAACTATCTTTACACTTTAGCAATATAAGATTAATTTGTATGAAAGTAGCATTATTGTCCGTGTTGATTTTCGATTTTGACTCTATTGCCGATATGCTAATTATTTGATAGTACTAATACGCATCGAAAAGCTTATCAGTAATATTATTCTGTTGATAGATCTAATCACATCAGATATGTATCTACATGTATATGTACCACTGCCAAGACTTACATCGCCTTATGTGTGAGAATTGTAGGCAATTAAATGTTACTATTGATAACGTAAGTTCAAAAAAAAAAAATTCCCGCGCTTTTGTAACTATGTAGATAAAAACATTAAAGTATTAGGAGTATGTTTTTATGTATATTACACTGCGTCATATTGATTTTTACTAAATTGACTACCTGATTAGTGAAGTCGAGTATAAGGACACACAAATATTCACCACGACCTTGGTACAAATGTGCAGATATCACACACACACACACACACACAGACACACAGCAACACACACATGGACTTATTGTTATATTGTGGCAATTTTTGAATTTACATAACAAGTGAACTGGCATTTTCTTTACAAATACTATAATGACCATTTTACAATTGAAACAATCACTGGTTTACTTAAGTAATACACGGTATGTTTTTGTAATATACAATGACAATTTATTTTGTTACTTCTAAAACTAATTTCAGCTTGGGATGTCAGAAATAACATTTGAATGAGCAATAATATAATTTATTCACTTAAAATAAAACGAAACAAAATAAATAACAATAAATGAAAATTCACTAATATTTTCAGGGTAAAATAGTTATTCAGTATCTCGAGACAGATCTAAAAGTAGCATTTATTGCCTAACCAGTAGTCATATAATACTTTTAAATTTAGTTTATTTCTAAAAACAAAGGTTAAAAGCTTAAATGCAGTAAGTTAAAGAGAGCAGACCACTTACAAAGCACACATTTAAACCAACAGTGTGTTTCAGCACTGAAATGATAAGACGGAAGCATTAATTAAAACAAAATAAAAGATAAGGGTCAGTAACAAGCTATCTGTCAACGGCTCCAGTTTGAAAAGATTTGAAACCAATATTAGTGTACATCAAATAAATATCACAATTTTGGACTGCATCTACTCTCTCCCAATGAGCAGTCTACTACATCAGGAGGTAATATATGAACTACCTTCTATAAAACTAGCAAACAATAGTACATTTACTAATAATGTGTATAATCTCTGCCTTGCCGCAGCAAGTAACATTATAATACATATAGTATGTGTACAATACTGATGTGGAAAGAAACAACATACAATTCTTTTACAATAATCACCACAACATGCTCGTCTACAGTTTAAGATAATTATCTTGATTTATATAGAACTGCTACTAATACTCATTAACACTACTTGCAAGCTTGATGTAACATGATAAAACATTTATAACATTATCTAATAATTATCTATTATTGTTGTACTGATATTTGTTTTAGAATTATTATCGCTGACTTCAACTCGCTTTAGTTTGTATCTCGTTCTGTAGTTAATCCCTCATGTATGGGTAATCAATATCTTTCAGAGGAACAAAGGTTTCCTTAACGGATTGTGGGGTGGTCCAGCGCATCACGTAATTGGGGCCTCCCGCTTTGTCGTTGGTGCCGGACATGCGACCTCCGCCGAAGGGTTGTTGTCCTACCACTGATCCAGTTGACTTGTCATTTATATAGAAATTGCCCGCTGTCATTTTAAGTTCTTCAAAAGCAGTTTCTAGGAACTTTTGATCAGTAGAAAATACGGCACCTGTTAAAGCAAATTTAGTGGACGAGCCAACGAGTGCTAGGGCTTTAGACAAGTCACGGTCTTCATATACATACATTGTGAGGACGGGTCCAAAGATTTCTTCTATCATAAGTTTGTCGAGTGGATCTGTTGTCTCTATGATAGTTGGTTGCACAAAGTATCCTTTGCTGTCATCAAACTCACCACCTCCCAAAATCTTATTTTTAGGATTGTTTTTAGCATTCTTAATATAACCAGTGATCCTGGCAAAAGCTTTATCATCAATCACTGCACCCGTAAATACTTTGAAGTCAGTAGGATCTCCAATTTTTAATTTTGCTCTTTCCTCAAGCAAACCTTGTTTAATAGGTTCATACAATGATTTTGGTACATACATCCGGGAGCAGGCAGAGCATTTTTGTCCACAGTATTCAAAAGCTGACCGAATTGTACCAGTCACAACTGTTTGAATATCAGCAGATGGATGTATGAAATGATAATTCTTGCCACCACACTCTCCAATGAGCCTGGGATAGTTTTGATATTTATTAAGATTCTTTCCTACCTCATTCCACAACCAATTGAAAGTGGGCACTGATCCAGTGAAGTTGATTCCAGCCAGCTGAGATGAGGATGTGATAGCTTTGCCAAAAGTAGGCCCATCAGCTGGAACAAAGTTAACAATACCAGGTGGTAGTCCTGCCTCCCTCATGATGTTAAAAATGCGCCAATTTGATAGGAGAGCAGTATCAGATGGCTTCCACAACACACCATTACCCATGAGTGCCGGGGTGTATGCTAGATTTCCTCCAATGGCTGTAAAATTAAATGGGCTTATAGCAGCAATAAATCCATCTAAGGCTCTGAATCTGAGTGAGTTTCTTGTAACTGATGGATTTTCAGAAATAGGTTGGTATTTGGCATTCTCCTTCAGAAAGTATACATTAAAACGGAAGAAGTCAATAAGCTCAGCAGCTGCGTCTATTTCCGCCTGTACGACCGACTTGGATTGACCTAGCATTGTAGCGGCATTCAGACGCTGGCGGTGGGCTCCGGCCATTAAATCAGCAGCTTTCTGCCATACACGTACTCTCTCGTCAAGAGGTGTTCTGTCCCATTTTCGTTGAGCCTCGCTAGACACTTGAATCGCCTTTTGAATGGTCTTCTCACTTGCGTAATAAAACTTTGCCAATTTACGTCCATGGTCGTGCGGCATTACCTGATATCGGGGTTCTCCTTCCTTAATGTTTTCATCGCCGATAACAATTGGCACTTCCTCAGTTACGGCCGCTGTACGCTTAAGTTCGTTAACCAATTCCGCACGCTCGCTGCTCCCTGCTCGGTAGCCCAACACAGGTTCATTTTGCACATCGAAGTTTTTAATTTTAGGAAGCTCGACGACCGAGGATGCGCAACGATCTAATGATCGTGCCCTAAGAGCTGCTCTTGAACATACAGCTAAAATCATCTTTATAACTTTCTTCAAAACTTGCCACCGATTTTTCACTTGTTAGATAATGACTAAATTTTTTTTCGACTGAGATTTGACAAAGTGCGGTAAGTAATTGATTCTTGTTACGTAAATGTTTCGAGACGTGCGGTCTGTGTCCTCACAGGAACTGATGCAGGTCGGCGTGCGGCGACTCGGCCACGCCACGACACGGAAAAAAACGCAATTGGCTTTGGCAACAACGTATGAACAATGACCTTCACCAATTCACATTTTGTAGCAACCAAAACGAATTTTTTAGTATGCACTATGTTCTAGACTATGATGAAGAGACCGTGGCACATTGTTTAAGTAATATTGTAATAACCGTCTTTGTCTAAAATGTCTAATATTTTTTTCTCTTTAAATTACAGCTCTTTCATAATTAAATGACAATGCACCGATAATCTTTAACTTAACACTTTCTACTCTTGAATATATTCATACTGTCTGCCTTTTGTATTTTTTTTTCAGTTCAGCTGACGTACAGCCATAGACATTTAAGGTTTCTATTCACTACTCCAAATTAAAAATGGTAAAATGGTTTTAATTTAATATTTTACATAATAAAATCGCTCTAATTACAAATAATTCAAAATAATTATAAAATAAAACTGTAATTGAAAAATTTTTATGTCAAGTTCAGAGCTATGTTATTTTTCATGTGCAAAGTCTTATTCAGGAAACTGTACCTTTATATTGGAAACTATGGCGCAAGTTCGAAGGTTGACCTAGTTTCAGAACGCATGCGTAAAAACTGCATTTATTCTTTTGTTTCGTATAACTTTTAGCTAATAAATAGTATAATACAAAGAAGTATAGCTCACTATAGGCTAATGATTAATCGGGGCGACTTCCGTCTCGTCCTGTTGGCTGAAACGATGTTAATCATCACTTAAAATATCTATAAATCTATTTTAGTTTAATTGTAATTATAGCTAGTTTCGAACCTTTCCGTGAAAATCAAACAAATATATCCTAATGTTGATTTTATACAAAAACTAATAACAAACGAAATTTCATTAAAAAAGGTTCAGCAATTTGTAGTATCGTAATTATAGCTCAAATATTTTTTGTATTTACTGTAAAAATATTTCGTAAAGAAAAAAAAATTGCGGACAACAAAATTAATCAAAACATGGAGGTACAAAGTATGATATATATAATTTTAAATCGAATATTACCAGATTGTATAAATTTTATATGCTGATAGAGGCTTATTCGTAGCGGGAAAAGGGGGGGGGGGGGGGTGAAGGCAAAATAAATCGTAAACAGCTACGTATTTTAAATGGACGATGACATAATAAAATAGTAATCAGCAAATTCTCAACATAAAGTCAACAATATTTATTACAATTCTTATCTTATGTTTATTAATACTTGGCTAGAACACTTTGTATCAAGTACGAACAGTGGAAATGGTGTGGTTATAGGTAATTACCTCTGACAATATATATACTTTTAACATTTAAAATTCTCACATTTACAGGTGAAACTAAACTGTAACAGATTTGAAGTATAATAATTGTAGTAAAAAATGTATGGATCTGTATAAATATACCACATGGTTTATTATTTGAGGCAGGGAGCAAACGAAGATACAATGTTAGGTTTTATAATTTTTTTATATTTTATGTATGTAACGTGATAACTGAGGAAGTAATTACACGCTATTATAGAAAATAATTTTAATTTTAAGACTTAACTCCTTTGTTTTAGCAAATAATGAAAATTGTTATTGTTTCCTCAAAAACCCCAGTTTCTTTGAACTAACGCTAACAGGATAATGATAAGAAATAAAACAATAGAATTAGTTTTGCTGACATTTTATTGCCTTTCCAGCATCAGTACAATAATATAATCGTCGAGTAGCATTCCATGACTAAGCCTGACCTTCAGCTCTCCTCGCGTTGAAATACGAACATACATTTTTAATATATATAACTCGACTTCAAATTCAAAATGGGTGAAATTATTTCACTGTCCAACGTAAACCGTCTTATCATTTGTACCGATAACGGACATCACATTGTTACTTCTAATAGTCTCCGGGAGATGATTTACATACTACATACATACTGCGACTCCACCCGGGACTTACATAACTAAATACAATACTTATATTTAATGTCATAATACGCGTAAACCATATCCTAGGCATTGGCAAGTGTGGCGGGCGGACGCTGCTCACACACGCAGCGTTTACAAACACGACGTACCTTAGTATAATTGCACCATTCTACAGACGACCGTCAAACGCCGGATGTATGACGCAACGTACGTACAAACAAAATATGACACTCTTAAAGCGTGCCTGAACGAATCAGCTACTTTAACTTAACTAAAGTCTAATGGGGCCATTGCATTATCCAATTTTAAGTGCACTATTTTGCGACAAACGGCTCTCTTACATTTGCTAGTGCGCTAGTTGATCTAGCGATCGATAGATTGGATAGTGAAATGGCTGCATAAGATAAATGCGTACGAGCCTCGCTCGAGGCCCACATGTAACATGTTTGTACCTGTCGAGGGTCCGCCGGATACTTTAGACAATCGAGCATTCATTATCACTTCATATTTGTATCAATATTATATAAAATTGTATAAACTGGCAAATGTATAAAAAATTTAGGAATGATATTATAAGGAATGACCATAAACACGTTTCGTAGACGGGACCATAGACAAGTTCATAGACGAGGACCCATTTACAAACTAACGTTGTATAAACGCTCGAACGGACAGACAGTTTTATTATGAGCTAGTCAGTCAAGCTTCGTTACATTTAAGTACTTATATGACTCCGTTCGTCCGAACTATTGAGCTTACACTTTTGGCATCAAAATTTACCTCTTACACACTAAGTTACAAAAGACACCCGACTATATCTTCTAAATGACTATATAATATTGATTGTATTATAAAAATTACATTATTCACGACAGTACAGTATATTGAGCACGACTAATTCATAAACGATTAATATTATTACAAAAATAATGCTCTCGCAGACGTGATATAACAGATCACGGAAGACGGCAGCTGAATTAATTCATTTCAATCATAAATAATTGTATCACACTGTATTTGTAAACGTTACAATATTTAAAATGTTGACTCATTACCGAGTATTAAATACAGTCGTTATATAAAAGTACTTTAATTATAATAATGCACATACACTACCACCGCCGGTACGATCACGGCACTACAGTCCTTAGCGACCATTATACAGTCGGTACTACATCTAAGACATCACGACGGCTCGGGACAAAGCGGGCGGTACATTAAATGCATTTTTGTCAAAAAAATCTCACCCGTGGCCGCGTCGCACTCGTAATACATTAACATATAAAGCTCATTGCTAGCCTAATTTTTGTAAGTAAATTGACGGTAGTTTTACATTTCCATCTCATATACGAATAATTAAGCGGCAGAAGTAAAAAATATCGAGTGCGGGCAGCCCGGTGGGGGGGGGAGGTCCACGACCTCTCCGTTCAGAACAGAAGATCGGTGGTGTGAGTGCGCGCCTCGCTCCAGGAGCGCGCACTGTCAGCGCCGCACGGTCTCGCGTCCCCAACCTCCCCCGCACCCTCCACTGCTAACGTCATACACACGGCCTCCGATGAACCATTCTGTAAGGCCTCGGCGCGCTCCGCGTCTGCAACAATGGGAGGTCATGTTAATTGGTTAATCTATAATGTTTGATATAAGGAATAGTGATGGTGTAGTGTCGGTACCGGGGCGGCGTTGGAGGCCCAGCGGGAACCCGTCGGCGGCGGTCTTGCAAGGCGTGTACCCGCATAGCGACGACGATACTGCGGACACACACATGCACGTATTAGTATATACACATTGCACACATGGTAAAATAGGAATTCTTGCATTTCAGCAGCATTTCAATTATAATTTTCGTGTATTTCTTTATTTATTCTTGCTATTGTAAGTTGCGAATGGTTGATATTATCTTCATTTTTAATCGGGGACGATAATTCTTTTTTTATTCTATAATAATTTTTGACAGTCGTGTAATAAAATGATAGCAGTCTTTGAGGGCTCTTTATATATACTCCCTGCTGCCGGTGATATGTGATGAGGTTTTAGATGACCCCTTCCCCCCTATCCCAAATCGCGTGTATATTTTTTTATTTAAGGTCGCAAAATGACTAATAATAAAAGTAGTGCGTTCATTGAAAAATAGGATACGTCTGACTACATCCCCTCCTAGTGTTATCTTAAGCGTTCCCCCCATTTTCAAGTTTGCGTGATTATCTAACAATTTCATGTGACTTTTTACATCAGCACTCGACAAGGACATTAATTATATAACATAGATTTATTTGTAAGTGATAAGCGAGCGTCTGTTGACACGCTCTCATTATAGTATCTTTTACAAGCAACATCCTCATAGCTCAGTGTTTTTTCACATGATTAAATAATTAAGGTCATTACGGTGTCAAATTAAGGTCATATTCATGTCACACTCTTAAAGTTATCTCACATGAGTTACCTTACGCAAAGTCAATCGTTTTTATGTTTGAGGGCTAACAAAGTGTTATAAACATGTGTACATAACATATCTTTTTCATGTATACTGTAATATAAAAACTAAACACTTTGTTTTATTTTGTTTTAACTAGCACTTTACTGGTACTACTAGTCTTATTACAAACATTAGAACCTAGTTTTTAGAGAGAATTTTACTAGGGGCGCCAACAAACCCTCAACTTTGACTCGCTGCGCTCGCGAAATCTCGGGTGCCGTTTGCATATTGAGAGAAGCGAGCCCAGTGTATTGACTCATCGTTTCCCATTGACTTCAATGGGATATCAGTTTTTTGACAGGATATTTTTTTTTGAAGACATTTTAATTTTTTTTTAAAAAACCATCACCTTATGTGTGTCTTTTTGATTGCAAAGTTTCATAATTTTCCGTCAAGTAGTTTTCGAGCCAAGTCGTGACAAAAAATGTAAAGTCTCCAGTAAAACGCTCCGCTCACTTCGTTCGCTTCGCTCAATATCGTCCCACCGTCTTTAATACTAATATTAAAATCGTAAGCAGATAATACAGTGTTCTTTCCAATATCGATCAGTAATATTGAATTAGATCTTACACCAGCTTTGTGTAATCAACGCAGACGGAGACAAGTTATTTATATAATAATAAAAAAAATGTGAGACGTTGCTGTAAAATATTGCAATATTTTTATTTACGGAAGAAATATATTTAAGTAATAGCAAATGTTGTGATGATAGTTTCAGATTATTTTAGAAGAAGAACGAGAACGAGAACAACGATGTCAAATACATAAATAATTGTCCTCCTAAGTTCTAGTGACCCCTATATATCTTAAACTAGAGCCGAGCTTAGAAATAATATATAATAATACAATAAGACATACCCAGATTTGCATTATAAGGTAAACTCTCATTCAAAAAGGATAAAGAACAAGCCTCGCAGTGTAATCCTATTATAAAAATATTATATATATAGGAAAGTAGACTCAAAACTGTAGGTAGTATTAACGCTATAGGATTACTTAGATATTAGTGACATGGGTCTACGAACTAATATTGGGTGGACAGTACCAACATTTAGTAAAGAGTTCAGAAAAGGCCTAAATTCTAGACCCAAACTTAAACCCTAGGTCCAAGTGAACGCTAGAAAACTGATAATAATAATGACGGTAAGATGTCCATTCGTCTCGACGCTAGCGCCAGATTAACTACTAGAAGTTTTGTTTTAGAAACATCTCAATAGCATATACACTAAAAAGAAGCAGAGAGAAAAAAGATTGATTAGCCGTTAGAGAGGGAGTGAAAGAGATAGCTGTAGTATTAGCGGTTACGTCCACTACGTTTATTCACCGCGAGTCACACGAAGGTCTCCTGCGGGTGTGATGGCCCCGCCCCCCGCGCACGCACACGTACGGGGATACGTACTGGGCGGTGAGAGAAAACTATTAAAACGCTTTAATATACCTTATATTCATTATTTCGTTTTGTTTCTCACACTCGATTTAACATATTGTCGATTTGTAGGAAAGATAAAGCAATATTAGTTATTGTGTATGCTTAATGCTCCTGTTTCCAAGTCACTATTATTCTATGAATTTTTACATTAGGATTATTTGATAGAAATATTTCTTAACTTCTATATGTTGACTTAAAGTTAAGATGGCTGCAGTAGGTCGACACGGACTGCATATTGCGATAATTTCAAGTCTATCAGTGTATATTCACCTATATGAGTATTGGCACCTAGCGCTCCGTTGCTCCTGGCGTCGGGCGCAGGGGTGGAGGGTGCTGGGGAGGGGAAGGTCTCGTCCTCCACCAGCGACGTCTCCGAGGGATACTCGAAGGTGCGGGTCAGCGAGTCGTCGAATTGGAGCTTCAGCTGTAACGTCAAAAGATACAATGTTATCGTGTTTTAAACTTGGGGCACGTTGTGATGTTCTGACGTCTGAGGTCATGTTTGAGTGGTCTTAGAGAATATATATACGTATCTGTCTGTACATGTGTAACAATTAGCCCGTAACCGGTAGTGTTCCCACGAGGTCGTCCGTGCGTCGCGGGTCAACGCGCGGTCAGGTGGGAGTAGCGATACACACTATTATAAACTAAGTATAGGGATCGTGTTCTTCTTATAAATTTATAATGTCTACAGTCTTATGTTATTTTATATTTAATTTCTCACGATCGTAGAGCAGTGTCATATATAATATTTATTAATTTTACTTCTGCATGATCTCTTGATCTAATTTCCTAACCAATATTTATGTAATACCTAAGATATATTTGTAGAATGTGGATGAATGTTCTAGACCATTGCGTAATAGCTAAAGAAGCTTCTTTCCTTCTCTATTTCTATAGCTATCTCATTCATCAGATAAACAACAAAATGTAACAAGAACCAGCTTTTTTGCTATTTCTTTTTATATCAATACTATTAACAAAAGTGATTGTAACTTTTTATATAAATTCGAGACGTCCTCAATATGTATCAAGGACTGCTGGCACTTTCTATTATTATTGTTATATTATACTGTTAATAATACACATACAAACACAATCCGTCGGATCTGATGCAATCTCTATATTAATTCTAAAAGTAATGCTATTATTTTTGATCGATAAGATTACATTGTAATTGATTACGGAGGGTCTGGTCCGCGGAGCGCCGGTCATCGTCCAAGGCGCGTTCCCACGTCCCCACTCGACCGTCGCCTCAAAACTCCGAATCAAATGGAACAATTTTAATCTATACCGAGAATATTTAATAAGTCACGCCCACCGTGGATTTTAATTATTGCGGTATTTTATATATTCTTTTAAGGTGTAAATAATATTTAACGTAAGTTATAGAAGAAACTTTATTTTTTGTTTATTTATTTATATTATATTTTCCTCTTTGAATCGACACTCATGATCACTTGTTTACGTTAAATGGAAGTGGTCAAATTTTGATATCATACATATCGAAATAAACACTTCCGTGAAGACACTCCAATAGGATGAAATCAACTATGAAAGTGATGTACCTTAAGCGTCCTGCTGAGGTTGGGAGGACGGGCTGCGATGGAGGACCTTCCGTTGATGAGCACGTTGTCGTTGACGAAGCGTACGCTGCACGGGGATGGTGGGCGGAGCTCCTCGTCCTCGGACTCCGATCCCGGCTCCAGGGCCTCCGGACGTAGCACCACGATGCCGGCCTCCCCGGCCTGGAAGATTTGGAATACATACATAAGTATTTATAGTAAAGGTTAAGAAAGAATTTGTCTTGTAAATGGCCATAATAGAAGTCTAAGTGGAGAGAGCAAAACGACTTCCAGTACCCGTCTCTCTTATTTAGGAATTACGCTAAATTCTATTACAGAATTCTTAAAAGGGCTTATTGAACCACTAGTCGTTTAGTTTCTTTTCCTATAAATATCATACTTCCAAAGAAATAACTTTTACAAATTACAATATAAGATCTTTCCACCGGATAAATTTCCAAGTGGACAGACAACGATCTAACAATATCGATTCAAGCGACCGGAATGCAGAGCGCTTGAGAAAAGATGTCCTTTTCTCATACGTATTCCTGGAAGTGACGAGTAATCTGATCAGGTTGAAGGGACATTGCACTAGTATCGACTATATATTTACTTAAATAATGTAATCCATTTCTAAATAACATTGTAATGAATAACAAAGTAAACATTGACGGCGTCTTTGATACGTGGAAGGTTTGAGTCAATACGATATTGACAATACTCGGTATATTTGTAGGACACGATTCACAATGTCAATGTGAATCATGTCTCAGATACGTATACCAGGCGAGGTCGTAACCGACGAGGAATCCGCACCGACGGTCCAAAAAACAATATACAACCGTAAGCTACGGGCACACTTCACCGGACAGTACAGGCTATAGTATCTATAAGTGACACTAACAAGAGAGAAAGGTTAGTTTTAATTCGATTGTATATTGGGGTGATATTTGCATAATGTGATCTACAATCCGAGATAGAAATCAATCTTAAATCGGATCGGATAAGAAATGTTTTGTAATTTCAATCCATATTAAAATACGAGGGTCATTTATTAATTTTTTATCGTTTTAGTGTCAAGTTTGTCTTTAAAGAAATATCACCCAATTGGTGGTATCGGTATGGTAGTTATATATGGAACAGCTTTAGCTATTAATAATATTAACATTATAATAACAATATACAGATCTCGAATCGGAATTATTTAATTAAAATAATATATAAACTAAATTCTAAGTAATCCATCTTGAAGATAACGAATACATTCGAAATATAGTTTTAGATATGAAACCAAAATGTATGTGAAAACTATCAGATAAGATATATAGTACAAACGTTTATATAGAACATGTATGTAGATACTATCGCGTAATGTGTAATGTTCTTGAAAAATTTTATAATAGGAATTGAGTAATAATATGGTTATGGGATATCAATGAAGCGGGACTATCGTATACTCGCGAGACGCTTCGACGCACACACGTTATGCGATTCGAACTTGGCCTAGCGCACTTCACTCTAGTATACCATACCTACTTCAAATATCTCGGTACTTAATAAATAAAAAAAAAATGTTCTTCATCTCACATTGACACAAATAATTATCTATATATCGCTCCTTAAATACAAAAACACCACAAGTCAAAATATGCAAATTATACAGGAGCGGCATTTGAAAAAATAATTTAGATTATTTTATGATTTATGTGTAAACGATGAGTATTACGTAATTTCTTTAGGTATCAAAAGATGCGTAATTAAATAAACTTTTTATGTATAAAGTAATTTTAACCATATCTCAAATAGGCTCTCGAAAAAATGCAAATAAGTTACTTTAGTTTATAGACTTTGACTTCGAGAACATTAAAATTCTAAAAATTAAACCACCATAATTAGGAAATTTTGAGTTTTATTTTCAGTAATCAACCTCACAAAAGGTCAATTTATGAAAAAAAAATGGTGCAATGTTTTACTACATTAGTAAACTTGCTAAGGAAAAACAAATATTGAAGTCTTATTATGAGATCATCAATTAAGTCTAAAATTAAAATTTCCTACTGAAGGTACGAGTAATAAATTTAGGTTAAAAACAAACAAATCTTTTAAGCTATCAAAATGTAGATGCATAAACTTCTTACACATATAAAGATTGTTGAAAAAATAAATACACATGTGTTAAAAGTTAACAGCTCTCAGTTACAACAATATAGTAGCTACTTATAATAATTTAATAACAACTAAAAAATAAGTATACTTTAATAATTGACATTTTTAAGCTATAATCAAGATCAAATCAGACTTTTAGGAAGGATTTTACCACAAATGAAACAAAACTAGATAAATTTCTTCGTACTTAAACATACGGTTTGTACATAAACACTATTAGGTTACTTACTGAAAATCTGTATTAGGTTACTTATCAGGGGCCTGTAGAATGAAATTCAATAACGAAAAATACCTAATATTAATCTGTCAGACACTTCTAAATATTTTATCAATTAAACGAAAGTGATCTGTAAGGAGTCGCATCCAAATAGTGTCTCTGAGTTAAATAAAACCTTTTTTCGCCACTGAGCTGCGTAAATAACACTATTTCTTTGCTACTATTGAAATAAAATATTAAGACATATGAACGTGGTGTAAATAGTGTGGTTTCAAAATTATTTTTATAAAACGAGTACTTAAAACTATATCGAGCGTAATACTTACAAAGGTATAAGAAAACTTAAAACTAAAACATTGAAAATCAGTTCCCACTAGAAACTTATGCACTATTTATGATGTTTTGAAGAAAAATATACTTTATCAACCATCATAACCTTTATATCAGTCCATTTAAATTTATTGCCATCGTCATCTATATTGTAGTTTTCCTATACACAGAGGTTTAAGGTAAAAAAAAAATCGTGCGTCAGTTCTTCAACAGTATAAGGCTTTCCAGTTTTCTTTGCTGTTTTAATCAAAGTGATATATTGGTCTGGAACGTAAATTGGAGATGATTTCAATGCCCTCGTAATGTTATGTTGGATGACAGAATCGACGCAGTCTCCTTCGTTTTGCCCTTTTATTATAAACTTATGAGTAATACTCTTGATGTTCGGCAATTCTTGAGTCGCAACATTGCTAGCATGAATTTGTTCTTTTGTTGGCCACAGCAGTTATTGCTATAAAAAGTGACGTCACAAGGTTCTGTGGCATTATAATTGCATTTTTATGTAAAATAAAATCATTTTATATTTTAAAATATGTTACTCTAGCATAAAGAATAGGGAAATGATTCTAATTAGTTTTTGCCAAACTAACTTAGTTTAATATATGGTAGTATTATTACATACAAAAATGAGAGAATATAGCAGATAAATAAGTGCAAAACTAACCGATTTCGGAATATGGTACTTTAGCATAAAGAAATAAAAATATTATTGTAATATTTTTTTTCTAAACCACCTTATTTTAAAACATAGTAGTATTGAACATAAAAATGAGAAAAAATGTTCAATTTATAAATTCAAAACTAACCTATTTTGAAATATTGTACTATTGCACATAAAAATGATAAGATATTAAGCCGTATGTGATCTGCAATACGAATATATTTTTGAATATGGCACTTATGAATAAATAACTTCATCGGTCTTATAGCAGTATTTTGGAATGTTGTAGTTTTTCACAAAAAAATGCGTCTGTTCGTGCTGAATGACTGTTGACAACTGACAATGTGGTACTTTTGCACGGAACTCAGTCACATAAACGGTACAAAACAAAACTAACGTGTGTGCGTTTGCGGGTGTTTCTGATCATAAAACAACGGGTGTTTTAGCAAAATAATAAAGTTTCATCGTTTTGGAAACATTCTATGCAATAAAACAATTTTTGATATTTTTTGAAATGTGTGGCTTTTGTATTTAAGGAGCGATATACATATAAATAAATGTATGTTTGTAATTTCAAATTAACAGCTATTCACTAAATTCATATTAAGTATATACGGGATATAAAAAACTATTTTTAATATTTGTATATATTTGTTTGTTCCGGCTAATCTCTGAAACGGCTGGACCGATTTTAACAGACCTTAACACTAAACCTACCGACAATTCTTGTATACCTGTTCCTACCGCACGCGGTCAAAGTGACCGCTAATTAAAAGTTATTTTATTATATAAACGCAGGTAATAATGGAAATAAATAAAAGTAAAGAGTGTAGACAATATTATATGCATATTCTAAGAATTGTCATGTAATTTTATTGTTGTATTGTATTTGATAACGATATTATAACGTTTAAAAATGTGTAAGTTTTACAAAAGTTTAAGAACGGTCGATTTGACTGGTACTTGGTAGGTTTAGTGTTAAAAAAAAACATTACGCGCGAAGTGGCGGGCACAGCTATAGCAATAAATAACATCATGTATATCCAATTGTTTGATCACAATTTCATCGTTTTATCATATTCAAATTTCAATACAACGCAATAATTCGTATTACTGAGATGTGCTTTATCATTCTTAGTTCAAGCACCACCTATATATGGAGGGTTTGATAAATAAAGACATGTTAGTTTTGATAAATTATCAATACTAATGATAAAACTACTTTTAAGTAGAGAGAATACGATAATACATTAAATATTTACAATTTAATAATAATAATAATATTTTTATCTATACATTGAGTAAGACACACCCACGGACGTGAATGTAATATGTATATATATATATAAGGGATTTACCACTCACTGGCTCATCTCCGAAACTATCTGTCTGTCTAATTAAATTGAAATTTTATATAGTTACTTCGTTTGTGACGTAGACGTCCACTAAGAACAGATTTTACGGAATTTCTATCCCAAAGGAATTCAACTTTTTGCATTTCGCCAAGTTTTAATACTGTAGGAGAAGTACACTTAACGCGGGGGTAAGAGTTACTATAGCAACGGTTACGATGACAACGGATAATATGACAAAGGTAACCATAGCAACCTAAGTTCACATACATATTAATAGTGTGCTAAGCGAAGCGGGAGAGAATAAGCTAGTATATAATATATACACAGGACACTGATAAGACTGGAATTACCATTATATATAATCTCATAGCAGATTTATTATTACAATTTACATTATTTCAATTAATTATAATATTAATATTGTTTAATAGATAATACATATCCGAGTGCCGGGATATGAGATACTATAATTTAACTATAATAACTAGCTGTTGCCCGTGACTCCGGCTGCGTTGGCTCAAGGAAACGTTAGTGAGAACATTATTTTTTTTTTGTTTTAACGGATTAGTACCTACACTGTAGCGTTTTTTTCGTTAAAATATTGATATAAAAATAGTAGTTTATGTTACTCGCAGATAATTTAGCTTTCGACAGAACTTTTTAAATTTTTACGGTAATTTTTGAAAAAATAAACAAACATACAATCAAAACTTTTCTCTTTTAATAGTATACAAGTTGTAACCATGCGGGGATGAAATTGAAAAAATAATAATAAATAAAATACGTAACGACAGGTGAAAGTTTATACTACTATTATATTTATAAAATATTAAAAATCTAATTTCTATCAAGTCTTTATGCAGTAAATATCACTCTTAATCTCAAACTATTAACAGACGTCAAACTAAACTTAAAGTTATATTAACAGTTAACCTACCAAGTACCGGTCAAATTGACCGTTCTTAAACTTTTGTAAAACTTACACATTTTTAATCATTATAATATCGTTATCAAACTACATGACAATTATTAGAATATGCATATAATATTTTCTACACTCTTTACTTTTAGTTATTTCCATTATTACCTGCGTTATATAATAAAATAACTTTTAATTACCGATCAATTTGACGGCGTGCGGATGGAACAGGTATACAAGAATTGAATTGAAACCTACCGAAGGTTTAGTGTTAAAATTCATAGCTTTATTTGTGGAACTAAATCGAAGTTATATTTAAAATATTATTTATTAAAGTTATTCTTTATATTAATAAATTAATGAGTAGGAAAATAATTATAATGATTCATAGAAACAGCAAAATAGTATTGCAATTTCCTTTTTCGGTAACATGAGTCACTCGTATATAAAAAAAATCATACCAGTATTACATAGAGAAAAATTTAATGTGTGTTTGTATTTATTGGGTTATCTCAAAAACCGATTTAAAAAAATATTTCACCTCTATAAGGGTACATTATCAGTGCGTATATAGGATTTTTATCCCTACATTGCAAGGATAACGGGACCTGCGAGGGTAAAATAAAAAGTAGGGAAAAAAAAACTCAAAATGAAATAAAATAGACCTTAATAAAGTTCAATAATAATAGGTTTTTATATATAATATTATACAAGTAACAAGTCCTGTTCGTCCGACCGAGTCGTGTCCTCCTTCAGAACCCTCAACTTATCATTCCCTACAGTACAAGGGATATATGTTATATAATATTACAATTAAAGGAGACGGATAATATACATAAGTTTGTTTGAAATCAAATTCATAGGAAAGGAATAAGATGTCCGCGGATAAATCATCCCAAACTAAAATTTCCCTTGAGGCGAGGCTTGTTAACAAAGTATCGTGGAGATGTATCTTAGGATATCTTTTGAGTCACGTCTTTGAAGACTGGTTGTGACGTTTATCGGTCACCGATATCAAGGGAAATCGCAAACTTTAACAATATTGTCATTTAACATTAAAATACCACCTAATATTTGACCCTGATGCCAAAATAATTATAATTTCTAACTATTAGATGCACGCGATCTAGTTGTTAGGATTTTTAAATGTTTTTAAATATGTATACTGATACAATCTTTACTAGCCTTTATTAAACTTTATATTTTACTGAATAAAAATGTTATTGAATTAGTTTTGTTTAAGAATAAATTTTTCTTAACCTTTGGAGTGTATTATTGCTAAACGGAAATTAATTAAGTTTGTTTTCAGCTTACTGGCTACACACACACACACACACACACACACACACACACACACACACGCACACACGCAACACATACTTAAAATGGAATCAGTGCGTGTCTCCTTATAATATATGAAATATTCTATCGTGTTAAATAAAAGTATAAATACATATATAACTATTAATATAGATATTATTTAAAACTTACAACTTACAAAGTATGGAGGAAGTAAGGAAACAGAAATTATTAATATATAACGAAATGGAATAAATAAATAACAAATAATACATGTTTGTCATGTCAATATATAGTACTCAATTCCTGTCAAATACATGTCAAATATATGTCAAATACATGTCATGTCAATATATAGTACTCAATTCCGGTAGCGATTTTGGACAGAGTGGTGAAGTTAATTGGCTTACTTTGATTTAAATCTATTAAACAAACAAACCAATACATAATAATTAGTACTACTGGTTGACAAGTGCTCGAAATTCGACAGTGATTCGAATGTTTTTGTGGGTATGAACAAAAAGTCATCTTCCTGCTCTTATCCCAATTTTGGGGTCGGTGCAGTATGTTTTTTCCTTCCATACTCCTCATACTCGTCATCTCTGTACACACTCCATTCTTCTCCATATCATCTTTCAGGCAATCCATTCATCTTTTCTTCGGCCGTCCTCTACCTGTCCATCCCTCCACTACCATACCCATCACTCTTTTGGTCACATGTCTTTCATCTCTCCACATAACATGCCCGTACCATAGCAGATGGGTATGGACAAAAAGTAATCTATAATTATTGCATTACTATAAAAATGATCAATTAACAATAAGTTACAAGCAAATTTATCAACTTTTGAATCTGCTTCTTAGACATGATCAACCAACACAGAAATTTCATAAGTGAAATGTATGTGATAAAAGTAAGATTGATTTTAAAAGTAAATAAATAATATAAGGCTCTGTTATAATATAGGAAAAACTCTTAATAAGTGTCAATTAATTGAGCTGAGCGTAAGCAAAGTTATTAACCGTTTAAGAGACTTTTTTTTGTGTTTAGTTGTCCCCAGAATGCGACAAACTAATTAGCTAAAAATTTTTTCATGTATGTTTTAGCCGAACGCGGATATTATAGCGAAAACAGAATGAAAAAAATGTTTAGCCATTCAAAAGTTATCAAGAAAAGAAGAAAGGAGAGGGGCTCAGCTCAACACCCGCGGAACACGGTTGGCAGATCCTAGTATATTAGTTAAAGATTCTTCACCATAACCCTTCAGAACCACGCAACTAGAGCGGAATAGTTCCAAACGAACCATCTAAGTGCAATATAACCCTATTTGAAATAAATAAATGTCGTATTTGAAAGTAAACCATACAATTATACAGTAGTCACTATACAGGATGTATGTAATATAGCGGTAGTACATTAATTACGAGATGAGGTCGTGGGTCGTGGCAGATCGTTTCAATAACCGCTAACCGCTGTAACACAATGCGTTTGACGCATACCATTACTACACATGGTGTGTATATAGACTAATAAAACATTTAAAAAATCACTATACAGTCATTAAAATGATTAGAAATGTCTATCTAATTATTTAGTCTAATTTATTGAGCTGAGCGTAAGCGAAGCTCTTAACCGTTTGGGAGACCTTTTTTTGTGTTTAGTTGTCTCCAGAATGCGACGAGATAATTAACTAAAAATTTTCTCATATATGTTTGAGCCGAACGAGCCGAACGCGGATGTTATAGCGAAAACAGATTGAAAAAATGTTTAGCCATTCAAAAGTTATCAAGAAAAGAAGAAAGGAGAGGGGCTCAGTTCAACACCCGCCGCGCACGGTGGCGGATCCTAGTAAATATTTTTATAACACTAATACAATCTCTTTGCTTTGTCTACGAGCTGTAACATTGACCCGACCAGTACCTACCTACAGCTTAACACACATTTATAATTCAATTATATAATTCTCTGACTTTCAACGGTTTCTCTTACAAATATATACGTATATTATTTGATGTTACTAAGAATTTACAATTACGCGGAAGAGTTACAATGGTTAGACAAAATAGTGTTCTATAAAATAAAATTAATAAAAAAAAAAAAAGTTTGTATAATTAATTTAATTATTGAAATTTATTTTAATATCTAAATAAATAATTAATTATGTTTTTAATCTGGTGCGTCTTCAATGACCGCAATTATTGATCGTAATGAGCGTTGTCATTATAGACTGCAGTATCGGGCGCCGTGCTTGAGACCATTGTGGAACATTTTACTTAAATAATAATTCTTTACTGAATACGACTGATAGGTTAACAATTTTTTGATATAGAGCTGAAGCGTATTTCCAGAAACAGACATACAGCTCCCAAGGGAAATTACCACTGACTTGTTATAATAGCGAATGAGAAATTATTATATCTCTCAAGAACGTAGATCCAGCTGTGAAGACTAGGTTTTATATTGTATTTTAAAATAGATTGTACCTTTAAGGCAAATAGGCAATTCTGTTTGTAGCTACGTGGTCTCGATTTTCATTTTATATGGTAATTTATCTATTAGTCTTAATGTTTTTTACGTTCTGTATGATTGGATGCGTTTTGTGAAATGTTTTTACAAGTAATATATCTTCTAATTCCCTAATTTATATATATATACATATGTTAGTATATATATATATATATATATATATTATATAAGCGAAAGCGAACTATCATCACGAAGTCTCCGAAACTATCTGTCCGATTAACTTAAAATTTTAAATAGTTACTTGTTTTGTGACGTATACGTCCACTAAGAACGGATTTAACGGAATTCCTATCCCAAAGGATTTTAACTTTTTGCATTTCACTAAGTTTTAAACCTGTAGGAGCTATACACTTAACGATGACAACGGTTACCATAGCAACCTAAGTTCACATGCAAATTAAGAGTATACTCAACGAAACGGACGTAAATCAACTACTATATATACATATATCACGATGTTTGTGGCCGCGATCTCCGAAAACACTGGATCGATTTCAATGAAATTTTGTAGATATCCATTGTTTGATCTTATTTTAAAGATAGGTTAATTTTCTTTTGATTATTATATTTTTTAAGCTAATTCAAACTCATAATGGGTTAAATTAGCTTCAAAGTTCTATAAGTTTCCTATAGATGGCAGCGTTAATAATACAATTTTAATTGCAGACAGATTAGTAGCAGACAAAGTCGCTTTCAACGGCTAGTATATTCATATTTTATTTAATGCATATTAAGTGGAATTTATAACTTATTTATTTATCATGTTTTAGTTCTCCGAAAATATATAACAAATAAGAAAAGTTTACGCTTCGCTCATGAGTGCCCAATAAATTCGGGGTCCTTATGAGTACGGGGCATGCCCATAAGGACCCCGAATCTTTTCTAAACTATAATAATAATATAAAATAATTGATTAATTTAGAGCCAGTTTAATATAATAGTAATATCACTATATAAAAAAATATATTAAAATTTAGTGCAGACGCCGCCCGGTCATTTTTAAACCCATTGTAAAAACTGCGAACTGACACTTAGTTAACGGGTGTACGATATTTTATTGTATTTAGCGGACATGTGTTAGAAAACTTATATTGTTTTACTGTCACATGTGTGAATAGTTATCCTGTTATTTCTAACTAGCTTACTTCACCTGTATCTCCTTCGATTTAAATTATGACATATATTTTAAAATTAGATCTGTGAATTTATATAGCTCAAAACAGTTTTCTGAATATTCTGCATTATAATTTTTATTATCATCATCAAAATCTGTCCAGTATATAGGGAAATGCAAACAGACAAACAGATAATTAACTGTAAGGTACTAGGGACGAAGTAATTACTTAAAATTAATAATAACATATTGAAATGGTTTGCTCATAATATTATAGCATTATGGTCCTCCTTCTTTACCGTTTATTAAATGTTAAATTATCCTAAATATAACGTTTTTGGATGATACTAATTTAATTAAAAGAGTTATAATAATTTTACATTTGCGTTGATTTTGTTATTATATTTAGTTGAAGTCTCTTATTGTTTTTCGATATATGAAATTTCCACCTACCCCCATTGTTAATAGTTCGACTAAACAATAGTATCTTAATAGTTCAAATCATACACATATACGTATATTTCTTCGGTTAGGATCGAACGGAAATTTGCTGATAGTTCGATTATGTATATATAGTATAATTCCATAAATAGTATTATATCATCATATTTCAATATCAAACTATAGGCAAATTTCCGTCGGATTAAAAACGGAAGAAAACACGTGGTTGTATTAAAATCATTATGTGTTACTAATTAGCTGTGACTATATGTAATTGGATCGATACGTGTATATTTAGCGGTTGTCACAATTCCTCGTAAACAGCTACGCCAAGTCGGCCATGTTTACGCGACATCGGCAAAACAAAAAAAAGAAACAAAATGTTTACATCAAACTTAAACAAAAACATCAAATTTATATGGAGTATAATAATCAGGAAACATATTATTGTATCCATGTTTTATTATAATTTAACATGATATATATATCTGAGCAATATCTATAGTGTAAAAAAATATATGATAATTTACATATATTTATAAGCCTTTGTTATGATAACGATACACGAACATAACATTTGTAATGTGCGCAATTTATGGTACCTACTGTATAATGGCAACAGGAAATTAAATGAATGCCCCCGATCTCTGGAGATGAGTCAGTGATGAACTGACCGCAAATCTCCATTATTTTATAGCAGTTAAAAACAATTTATATATACCAGCTGTTGCCAGCGACTTTGTCTGCTGATTTTTAAACAGTTTTACATTAATCAAAATTTTATTATCAATCTATTGAAAACTTATAGAACTTTAGAAAAGAAAGTCTTTAAGTATAAAAAAATTGCAATAAAAAAAAATTAAGATTGTTAATCGAGATAAAAAGTTGGATCAAACAATAGATATCTACAAAATTGCATTGAAATCGGTCCAGTGGTTTCAAATCAGCGCGGACGAACATCGTGACGCGGTATTTTTTATATATAAAAATATACTGTAGTTACAGATAACTGCAGTACAAGACATTGTTTCTGAACAATTAAATCTGGATTACATTTGCTTTGTTTAACCAAATTTATGCTCGTCTCGTTACAGGAATGATTTGTTGCTTATAATAAATTACACTTCAAAGGAAGCTGTGGCCGATTTGTTTTGGCAATGTTATTGGTTGAAATAAAAAAAAAATACGAATTTAAGTGACGTTGATTGGTTACATTTTAATTTTAACCGGACGTTTCAAAAAACACTTTTAATTTTTGACGATTACCCGTCGTATCGTATTGTGGTTAAATCGATGGATCACGGGTTCGATGCTCGGCAAAGACAAAATATATATGTATAAGAAGTTACAGACAAATATAGAATAATAATAACTTTATAAACTGCAACTGATTTAGTATCTAATATCAAAACGGGAAAAAGGGAAAAGATGTTTGAATATCAGTTTTTGGGGAGTTTTCCATCAATAATATTGATAGATAAGATAAAATTGTAAACAAAGAAACAACATAAGCACAAGCACGCGTGGATCACGTGTCAGGTGATAACGTAATGGTTGAGGAGGAGGAGCAAACAGACGCAACCAGCACACCAGCGACGGGTACAATCAGAGCGGAACGAGACGACCACGCACTGACATCGACCAGTCTATCGTTTCCTACATCACATCCTACCTAATATTATAAATGCGAAAGTTTTTATGATGTTTTGTTACTCTTTCGCGCAAAAATTGCTGAACGGATTTCGATTAAATTTTACAGTAATATTGCTTATACATCACAATAACACATTGGAAAATAAGTATCGATTAGGTTGGAAAAATTGTCTTCTGAGAACTATCTCAGCATTGCCTAAACCGTTGAACCTACAAGATAATGTAGATCAGGCTTGACTATATTAAATAATTCTAAATAGTTACTATATCCGATCTCGTGCGAAGCCACGGACAAGGCTAGTATTTTTTATATCTTATAATGATTCATTTGTATTAAAGACTCTGTTATGCAAACAGAAGCCAGTTTTGGAACACATGTCCAAATATTTGTGTTTTATTCAGCGATATGAACCCGACGTTATAACATTCATAATATTTACTTTGGAGACTTCAACCTCAGTTACAGTTATCTCTCATATGTCATAATAATGCTTATCATGTAGGAATGTGGGTCTGCTGTCTAGGTCAATAGTTAATGTCAGTAATGTTTATTTGATTCTATGTTAGATGGGACAAAGTTCGACAAGATAATATGCCAGGCCATATGACTATGAGGACTATGGCCTAGTATATATATATATATATATATATATATATATATATATATATTCATATATACTAGGCCATAGTCAGAGTCCTACTAAGACTTGTAAACAGTATGTAGCAAAACAGTGTCTTTAACTGTGTTTAATATTGACTTGTAGATTATATTAAAATTATTATCGATTAAATAAATTATTTTGTATCAAGTCCAATCCACGATAAGAGATATGTGGACATTAATCCTTATCACCGGACGCTATCGGAAGATATAGTATCACTTAATATTTTATTGACAGAGCCGTTTTGGTTTTTGCGTTTTAATCATTATTACCGGATGGAAAAACCGTGAAGGAATTTCAGATAATTAAAAACTTAAAATCGATATTACAACGAATATAATAACGATAACTTTAAATCGATTCCGATAACGATATGTCTCTCGGCAACGAAGTTACAGAAATGTTTAGATGTCCGAGTTAGATTGGGTCGATAGATTTCACAACTCCAAGTTGGTTAATCTGGGACCAATAAACCCCGACTCTTGCAATTCCAGTACCGTTTGTAATACCAATACTCGGAATATTATTAGCCAACGGATAACAAGCAAACAAAGTGTCCAAGCAACTCCGGCATTGCAGCTCGCATACCCCGACAGTGAGTGTTCAATCAGTGATCAGGGGAATTGTGTTGGAAATTAAAATGCACCGACTTTCGTCCCTCGGGTGGAAACTTTTCTCTTGACACCATTAACCCTTTTGCACTCTAGATCGTTTCTGGAGACTAAATAACTACTCGAATTGTGTACTTGTTAAAATGTTAACACATTCGCAACCGCTGACGTGAATTCACGTCATTTCAAATTCTATTTCTGGTTGCCGCAACCAAATTTTATACATTATATTCTCCTGACGATACAAGTTTGCGGCAACCAGCTTCAGAACTTCATTACATTAGTCGGTACTAAGAATTAGTTTACGCAGAAAATCATCACCGTGCAACGAAATTTTTTGAAAAAAAAAAGTGTTGTATTAAGTCATGTGATGAGCGAGTCACTTTGAGCGCAAAGGGTTAATAAAACCAGTCCACTTTAACATTATCAAAGCAGACAAGCTCAATTACTCACTCGCGATAATAAAAGATGGATAAAATATATAAAATTTATACGATAAATGTAATAAAGAAGCCAACGTCAAATTATAATCCGCGCGCTAATATTGTAAATAATATCTAATCAAACATTATCTTTGGTTATAATTCCAATATACATTTTAAATATTTTCTATAATATCTGCCTTCTTCTTCCAAATACGACCGTAGTATAAAAAAAACAGGTTTTGCAAAGAACGTCGTCTGCTGATCTATGAAACTTGATAAAGACTAGATAAAACTAAGTGTACCTAAGATCTTAACGACTATCACATACAATTGTTTGTCAGCGACTTCTCTCTTTTATCAACTCAACCATTGGTACTAAATTTTATCAAAATTTCGGTTTAGTAGTTTTTTGTGATGGGAGCCAGTTACCTGTTTAGATACCAGAAAAAATACTAATCTTTTAATCGAGACGCCTCTGAAGATATATTTATTATATGAACATCTTTTAATAGTAACTGGAAATGACTTAAGCAATCAAATTTAAAATGATAAGTAATCACCTAAATATTTATTATCTTGTCAAATTTATTCTAGATTACGTAATTTCTTATAATAGTTTATTTAATAACGATAAAGAGTTCAGTTTAAATTGTTTGTATAGCTTAAACTTTTACTCAAACTTTTCTTGTAAATTGTAGAATATGCTTCAATCTGATGAGTGTATACCATACTATAACTTATCAAAAATAATTTCGTACCTTCACATACTTTAAAGAAATAGAAAGCGATATTCACAAATAGTAGTTACGAAAGTTAGAGACGGAGGTTAAAAAGTCTAGTGGAGTCAAATCTTTATAGATTTCACTGATCAAAAATTAATTGCGTATAAAAACATTCATAACCGGTCCCTCCGAGAATTTGAGGAGTTAGATTCCTCTTTAATTATGTAAACACTGCTCTCACCTTGTAATACGACTCGAGACTTTTTAACACCCATTGTCTGTATTCCTATAAGGTTTTGCATCGCATAGAAAGCGATCGTAATTGTTGTGTTGGCTTCCGCGCGTGTCGTGTTCTGAATTAATAAAGGTAAGAAATTTTTTTAATCATGATATACGTCATCGAATACGCGAATTACATATTAACAGATGTGTGTATATTAACAACTAGCATCCGTCAACCGTGCGCGGCGGGTGTTGAGCTGAGCCCCACTCCTTTCTTCTTTTCTTAATAACTTTTGAATGGCTAAATATTTTTCAATCTGTTTTCGCTATGACATCCGCGTTCGGCTCAAACATATATGAGAAAATTTTTAGCTAATTATCTAGTCGCATTCTGGAGACAACTAAACACAAAAAAATGTCTCCCAAACGGTTAAGAGACTATTATACGAGAGTTAATACAAAGTTAATGAAAAACAAAACATTAAAGTGAACACAATGGGCAAGCAGCTAGCGCGGCTAGTGCATACAATTCTAAATACTTTTATATTTCGTCAGCTCTAACTGTTGATCTTAATTTAACAGTTGACCTAGAAATGTAAAGAATTTTTTCGATTATTTTTCACGGAAGAAATGAGATCAAGGTAATTAATTCTATAAACACACACTCATATATATATATATATATATATGTGTATATATATATTGATATAAGTTATAATAAGACTTGAAAACTTTGATCGTAAATATAATATGTTGTAGGAATTATAACTTAATGGATATACAATAATGTTAAGGTCACACAAGTGTTATTTAGTCGTGAAATGACCTTTTCATTTGTCACAAAATCTACTATAAATGTACCACAGTATAAACAGTAAAGATGATGGATGAAGTAATTCAAATAGTAACGATATGGATAGAGTAAGTAAAATAAATGGTACGTAGTTTAAATAGTAATGATGTTGATAGAGTAAGTAATTCAAATAGTAACGATGTGGATAGGGAAAATAATTCAAATAGTAACGATGTGGATAGATGAACTCATAAACGATCACAGTCTAGCAGAAGCCGTTAGTTGTAAATCAACGTTTGCGTTTCTTCGTGTTAACTCATTTAGTACTGTGCTAACGGTTGTTACTGTGGAGCGACATATTACTGGCACGGAAATGCGAATTTCAATTATGACCCAAATATATCGAGGTCATATTTGGATGCTATACCTACAATTTTGGATAAATTGAATGATTCATCTGAATATTTGGTACGTTCAATACGATTGTGAATTTGATAAGTAAAAAAAAACTACTAATTTCATTATCGAACAATCACGGAAATGACTTGTTTGTTTCCGTATAAAACACGTACCGACTATTTCAATAAGAGTAGTTCTACTTTTGAAAGTATTTAACTGGCGTGTTTATACATGGATTTACATTTTGACAAACTGCAGCAAACAGCAGCAAAGAGATGAGACGTATCCATCAGTGAGTCAGTAAATAAGTCACCTACCTCCTCCTACCAGTTATGGAGAGTAGAGTTCAGGATGTATCTAACGTTCTAACAGTATTTAGTCTCAGTCAGTCACAGATATGGAATCTTAGATTTAAGAATGAAAAGCAGTCCAATAGCCTCGCGAATCATTTTAAATATATAAAATTGTTAGAATGGATAAGTACATCTATGATATAATATGTCAACTCGTATTACGTGTATTCATCAAGGCGAAATGTATTCCCTACCCTCAAATTGTAAAAAAGGCGATTCACTCGCAATTATAATATAATCATATTCATAAACGGAGTTCCGATAAAATCATCAGTAATTATTGAAGTAAATCTTAAGAGCCTCTTAAGGACTAAAGAGTAATTTGTCACTTATAATAACTGGAAATAATGAATTGTATTGCCTTGAAGCGACATCGGCTATTACTTTACCGAAATCAATCACCGCGTAATTAATACTTTCATTCTCATTAAACATGATGGCGTCTTTTCGAATAGAGCCATCAATAAATCAAAGTACGCTTGAAGAAGGGCGTGTAACTAAATCATAAAGGTGATAATGAACTGAGCGGTGAACCAGTAAAACCAGTTCACAGTGGACTAGTAAAGAGTAACAAAAAATTTGACGGGGCTGGGATGTCTGTGTGTGTTAACCGCACTTGTCATCCTGCGTTTAATTACTGACGCTGTGAACGAAGTTTTATATATAGTAACCTCAATTCATATTAATACCATATTTTCTAGATTTGCTTTTAATATTGATCTTTATTGAGCAGATAAGAATATTTCCATATCTTGACTGTTATTTATTTCTATTTATGTAACATCTTCGAAAGGCTATCGTTAACAGATTGAAGTTTCCGTAAACAACTGATTATTTCATTTAGCGATCGACGGAAAGACAGCGCGAATCATCGCAGAAATCATGATTATTGAAGGGTGACAAGATTTACGGTATATCTTGAAGAAGTTATCCCACTTTTATACAACATTATATTTAAACCAATTTTGAATCACATATTGAGATTACGTAAATGATAATTAAACGTAAGCGTTACCTTCATTGTGTGTTAGGTAAAATATTACAAGTATTATATAAGTAAAGTAAAATCCATGTCGAATAACGTAAACAACACGATGTAATTTGTAAGCCTCAACTCGTTTGCATTCAATGCGAAGCCAAGCACTCGCCACGCGACTGTATCCGAAATCGAGAGTGTCTTCGATTCGAGGCGTCCATAAAGCGACAGCGTACGCATCGTTTCGACCCGCGAAAGACCATCCACTTTCACCGTTTGTAGAAATTATTTTATTATGTGTATAACAGATTGCGAACTGATTGATTTCACGAGCCGTGAACTCGGAGGTAATGGAAAGTACGACGACGCACCGAGTGACCCGTGAAATGAATGCAGTTCGAGCGTAACATATTTGACTCAGAAATTACGTTGTCTTTGAGATACTTAACGAATTCGTAAAACGAGAAGTGATATTATTATCCCCTTTCGCATAATTCACTGAATACAGAATTATTAAACTATTAACTGGTATTTTTGAGACGTTGACTGTCTGTACCTACATTTTAATATTTATAGATGAATGTACCTTGTAATAAAGCTATCAGACACGGAAAAGAATAGAGGAAGACAACTATGAAACTAAATGTCACCTGTTACGCAGGTATATTACTTACTCGCTTTCGGTCCGGACAAAGAACGGTGAATGACGACTGAATTTTGGAGTAGAGTGTTAATTATATGAAATAAATTCAATGAATATTCTTATGCTCGTGCGGATGTGGTTAAGGTCATTCGTTATCATAACCGACCGATAGAAATGTCAAGTATAACGTAAATAAAATATAATAATACAGAAAACTTACTGACCTTAAATCTGTTCCGCCGGTTCGGTCGTCGGACGGTGCCGTCGTTCTCGACATAGTCGGGCACCTCCTTGCGGTTGGAGAAGTTGAAGACGACAGAGGTGGCGGCAGACGGAGGGGCGCGGGCCACGCGCGTTGCTCCCCATGGAGACACTGCGCTCTTCACCTCGCCGTTGTCCTTCTCCTTTGAAATCGGACTCTTCTTCTCCTCGGCACCGGTCCAGGCGCGCTCGATGCCGGCTGCGCCGATACGGGAGAAGCCTCCCTTAGCTTTGGTTTCTGAGGGTTTTGGAGGAGTGGCGTGACCGTTCATGGTCGGCTTGAGTGGTGGAATCTTTGGTGGTTCTACCCGAGGTGGCGCCGGCTGCGGTGGTTTCGCGTCGGGCTCGGGGGTCGTTTGACGGTTCGTGAGGGTTTCGAAGTCTGCATTCGTTTGGATCGGAATAGAAATGCACTCCTCGGTCGGAGTTCTAGGTCGAGGCTCGATTAGAGCCGATGGCGGCTGGTCTTTTTTCGTTTGTATTTCGTTATCGAAAGGCGGTGGCGAAATAACAATCTGTACGTCCTCCATCTTGTCATCCGTTTCATCGGTGGCGGGCTGAAGCGCGGGTGCCGGCATGGGGCGGATGACGCCCACGCGGCGTGCGCGGCCAAGCAGCACAGAATTACAGGCAGCCAGCGGCGGGAGATGTGAGCCCACGCGAGGCGCCGCAAATGAGTACAGCACCGACGAGCCGGCGCGCGCGATGCCCTCCAGTGCCTGCTTTGACACTTGCTTGGACTCGCAGGGCGTTGGCGTCGCACCACCCTCCGGTTCGTCGATGGCGGATAGATCTGTAGCCGCCGGGCTGGGGGACCGCCCGCGGGGCTCCGGCGTCGAGCTACGCGGCAATGCCTCTAAGCCCCGCAGCACAGCCGACACGCGGGCAGCCGGCGCCGTGCGACGCGGAGGTGCCGATTCGAATTTTCTTAGAGTGGAGCGAACCAGGTCCACCGGGGGACGCTCTGCATCGCGCAACAGGGGGGCGGGGCGGCGGGGAGGACGGGTGGAGCGCGGCAGGGGCGGCGGAGAAGAAACTGGAGGCGGAGAGGGCGGCGGTGGAGGCGGCTGCGGCGGCGGCTGCAGGGACGATTGCAGCGGAATGTGTGGCGTGTCATCGCGGGAGTCCAGACGGCTGAGAGCGTCTACGGAGCGCGCGCGCTTAACGGACTCGCGTCGCGGGGGCTGTGCGGAGTTAAAGGCGTACGTCGGCACCGCCATTGACACGGGGCGGGCAGGTCGCGCATGAGGTCGGGGCGCGGGTGGCGGCCGCTCATCCAGCAGGTGTTCGAGCGAGGTGGCGCGGCGCAAGACCGAGGGTCTTCGGCGCGGCGCCTCTCGCAGCGCCAGGCTCAGATATCGAGATTTCAACCTCTTGACGATGCCTGGTCCGTAGCGCAGCTCCTCGTCCTCGTCCCCGGGTGGCGGGGGCGGCGGCGGAGGCGCTGGCGGCGCGGGCGCCAGAGGAGGCCGGGCCCGCGCAGCGCGTCGCTGGAGCAGCTCGCGCTTCCATTGTGGTAGAGCACCGTTCGACATGCCTACATCGATAATGACAGCTTTATACTTCTATTTGTAGTCGACACATTATCATATTAAGTACACTTCATTTAATTTGTCTGTTTTTTGTAAAAATAAATAATGATAATCTATTTACTACAATAATTTTGATAATGAGAATAGATGCGCGTTTCGCTTTACATGTTTGTAACATTTGTAACAACTGATCTACACATACTAATTTCCTATTCATGAATAAACACAAAACATTTACTTCCTACATCTGTTAACTAGCAGGTACAGCAAAAGTTCCTTATTAACGGAGAATATGTTGTATAAATTTACAATATACAAATTGTCTTAATGGAATTTTAATTTGTATACTATTACAGGAGATAGATTGTACCAAAATAATAAAAAAAAATATCAAAAAACTTAAATTTAATTTAATGATTTTTAACAATATAGGTATGTATAATCAATAACTAATGTCAGATTTGGTACTGAGTTTAAAGAACTTAATATTTTCTTGTTCGGATTGGTTTTAAAAGGTTTTTCAATTGATATTGATTAACTGTGGTATTTATAATGCCTTTTGAAATAAAGCATAAATTTGAATACAAAAACCACAAAGTAAATTTGTCATTGGTTTGAATGACTGCTTAAAGTGAAATTGAATAGAATGCAATAAAACAAAGATCTGGATTGTTCCTTGATGCATAGGCTCTAATAGGTGACAAAATATTATTTATTTATTTATTGTATTTTACAAAAGGCAAACTAAATGCTTTTTTGGCATTCTTTACCAGCTGACCTGTATATTATTATATTTACAATATTACCTATACATTTGGTTGCATAGTTGCTTGTGCTCATGGTGGTCTCCGGGATCATTACTCACATAACAGTACACACAATTAAATATAACACTAAAATTGACTAATATTCCACAAAATAAAATAAAAATCCATATATAAATAAAAGGCAAATACGGCAACCAAAAATAAGGATATTTCACTGTATTATATAATTTAAGTATTAGAACTCTAATAGACGGGCAGCAGGAATGTACTATAGAGTCTCAATATGGAAAATCAGTACTTAGTGAATTACTTATCAGCAAGTTATTAATAATTCTTATCAAACACAATATACATATTATAAGATTATATAAATAGGAACAATACTAATCAAATCACATATATAATAAAGACACTCCAATATATATTCAATTTCTTTCAAAGAAAACAGTAATAAATAGTAATTAACAAATTGTTAAATCAATTTTGTAATATAATTACTTATTTATAACATAATTGAATTAATTATTCACTGAAGTATTAACCTCCATATCACTAGTTATTATTTATTGAATTTGTGTTTAAATAGCGTACCCATTAAATATAATTAGTTATATGTTTATATATCAAATTATGTGTTAACAACTACTACTTTAATTAACTGTTTAATTAATTGGTTTAATTTAATTAATTGCTTTATTTTTGATTTCAAATATTATATTTCTAGTATTTTATCTGAAGGGCCAGTCCTTTAATTATTAGTGTTATGAAAAGATTCCTTTATGTAATTAAGTTTGAAATATATTGCAATTAATTATTAATTGCCTAAATATACACTTAAGAAATTGATAAAGTTAGAAAAAATAACTAGAGTTTTGAAACAAAAAAATATATAAATAATACAGTACTATTACAATATATATTTATGATTTGATTATCTTACGGCAGAGCTAACGCTACTTATTACAATACAATTCACTACTGCAAGTCATGTTGAGCGAAGCATGTACATGATAAATTCAATTTCATAGAATAAGTTCATTTGAATCAATAGATTTTATCATGTAAAAGCATAACGAGCAATGGTCAATTAATAATGTATTATCAAGTGCACAATCCCATCTTAAAAATCATATCAACAAACTTACCAAAGTCCTGTGAGGACTCGAGAATGGTCTCCACCATCATCTTGTAGGCGGCCCGGCACAAGCTGATTTGAATGGCAAATAAAATCGTTAAGCACTGTTTACACAGGGAAAAATGCAAAATAATAAGCACACAGCTAATATATCCTGTTTACGTGAACTGATTGTTGTTTTGATGGAATATATGTGTTGAAGTTATTGAACTTCCATTTATGAACATAAGGAATTTTTTATGAATTATTAATGTTCAATCCTAATTCCAAAATAGATTGTAAATAAGGCACTCATAAGGTCTTTGTCTTAATATAACTACTACATATAATACTAAAATAAGCAAACAAAAGCTTAAAGCTATAAAAAATATAAATTATGAAATTATATAATGCTAAATGCAACAGAAAGCAGTGTTAGATGTGTAGTTTATCATTATATGTTGAACACTACAGAATTCTGATACAGCCTACTAATAAAATATGGATATGTATATATTTGAAACAATGGTTACATTGACCTCAGGATCCTTCACTAAAATAAAACTCGTAACTTTCGTGTCGCTTTTCACAAACACAACAAACAAACAAACAAACAGCAAACAACTATCCGGGCTCTGCAATGCCGATTCAATAACAACAGCGGCCATCGTTAGCCGGTGCATTCCAATCCGCCATGCTTCGCATAACTATGCTTACCTCTCAAAAATCCATCAGTGTTCTTAAAAAACAAACTGATTTTCTCCACTCAGCACGTATCACAAGTCGGCCATATGTTCAATCCACGTATTACGTATTTAATCCACTAAATACTAACTAGCTTCATAGAAAACACTTGTTTTCTGAAAACAACTAAGGGTTCCGTTTTCCTACAACGGACGGTCGATCACACGCATTGATTTGGTATTTCTATATCACAAATTAACGGTATATTATGTATGGGCGCGCTATATCTACACTTTATGACTATGTCTAAGCCACTAAATGAATATTTAAAATTAAAAACTATTAAATTAAAATCACAATCGAACAACTCACAAACACACGACCACCGTTACAAACATATTAAATGACACTACTCTACTGGAGATTTGGTTATCTGTGAGTTCGTTGTGATATGACAATTTTGAAAACGTCACTACGACACTAAAGTTGACATATGGCTTGACATCCAAATCATAGACAAACTTAAGGACAAGCGTCATTTTTTAGTCCAGTAATAAATTAAATTAATTATTATATTTAGCCATTAAATTACGAACCCAAGACGAAAAATATACTATGAAAAAATATATAAAGATTTCAGTTATATCTATGAAATAAATTACTTTAGTCCAGGGAATTTCTTTCTCTACTAACATTATAAAGAGGAAACTTGAGATTATTTGTATCTTTAATTGTAACGAATAGGCTTTACGGCTTGACTTGACGAAATCTACATTAGTATGTAACATAAGCTATATTATATCTCAAAATGGAATGGAATAATTCGGTAAAAAAGGCATATTCAATTCAAGATCTATACAAGACAATTTCATCACATATTGGAATATTTGAATTAGATAATATGTATATATATAAATATGATATATTCATTGTAATATATAATAAATTGAAAAGTTTATTTAACTATCGAAACATCCATAAAATATATATTTAGCGGCTATAAAATATATAAGGTTTCAAAGTAACAGTTCGGAAACTTCAACCCTATTTATGAAAAAAGTTAGAACTATAAATACTTTGATACGCGGTTTCGCTTTGTAAACATAAAGTTTGGAGGCAATGTAGGTGCTTAAAAGGGTAACATTGTATTTGTAAAAAAGGTATAATATTTGTAACTGTAGTTTGTGTGTGTGTGTGTGTGTATGTGGTGTGTGTATGTATAATATTTATATATATATTTTAAAAAATATCTTGCACGATTTAATGCTGTTTAATGTTACATATTCAAATTATTTTTTGTTTTTATGACAAGATATAAAATTTAGTACGGCGCCTGATTTATTTTATTTTTTCACCAGCTTTTCAAAGATTGTAGCAATAATTACAAAGGGGCTTTTACTAAGTTAAGAACAGAAGGGGCAATTATGTTACGTGTCTTAAATTGTGTTTCTCTCACTAAAAGGGACACTTGACTTCAAAAGTTAAATCCACATTTAGGTACTTTCAGTCTTAATCAAGCCTGGGGCAGACAAAATGGCGTCAATTACAAGCCAGATAACCCCTTTCTTCTGATTACTAACGAGAATATAATTGTCTGGGATTGATTGGGTTTGAAGACATTCCGAGAACCCTCCGAGCGACGTTCTGCTTTATTGAGATTCCATTAGATCAGTGAAATACGAAATTAAGATGAATGAAGTTTTTATCAATTTAATTTAATTTAATATAAATATATCAATACGAAAATGTACATATAATTAGATACATGAATATCGAATATTTTCTATTTACATGTGTTTTAGTAAACGTTTTTAAACGAATCTTGTCAAGTTCTTATTACTATCCTAAAAATCTAAATAGAGTTAAGAAATATTTCTCATTCATTTCTTAAAATTAATTTATTAACGGTATAATATCTTAACAATAAAAAATACGACGATGAAAATAGCACAAGTAGACATCTAAAGGAAAAATTTCGTTGAGCAGACATTTTTGTGCCGAAAATTGCATTACTTCGTATAATGTGATAATGGACCATTACTGACACTCCATTGGCGTGAGCCTTTTTGAAGATGTCATTTATGATGTTTTGGTGTCGCATTGCTGTCAATTAAAATCAGGCGTTGCTATTTTAGATATTAAATGTCTTTTTTATGTCTTAATATGTACTTGCATTTCATCGTCATTTATATAAAATTTTATTAAATATAATATTTGCCAGTTTTGTTAGGTATATTATTGCTTTAAAATCTTTAAACCTGGCCGTATACTTGATAAGTTTTCACTTCAGAATCTGACGTCCTAATGCAATGTATACCTATTTATAGTATTCTGTGTATGCCTATTTAAAACAAAAAACTTTGACTTTGATTTCACTTTGATATTGAATAGTTAGGAGTGATGATACCAGTTGTCGTTGGGACAAGTAGTCTCATAAGAGTAAAAACATAATTATAGTGTAATAATATTGTTATTGATTTGTCAAAATCCAATTGTCTGAACTTATATATTTTATAAAGTAACAAAAAAGCCCACCTAATATTAGACAATGTATGTAGTTTCAAGTCTCTATCTCATTACAATTGTTTTAACAAAAATATAGTGCACTCTGACCGGAAAGGTAAAAAAATAGAGATAGTCAAAATGTTATATAATAAAAGAACTCTATATTTAAACTAATTAGCTTTTTAACGTATTTAAATTAACTGGACTCGGAGAAAACATTCGTAAAAACCACAAAAACCTAGCTTAAAAAGTATTTTGAAGGTTGTTAAAAGTTTTTTACCGTCGCGTCGTCTACAAAATAACTCCTTTCATCTCTCGGGGTAGCTTAATGAGTTTTCCTTAATGAATGACGATATACGTCTTAATTCTGGATCCTCTTTGTTCTACCTCTTTTTAACGTGAACTTTGTGTCTTTGTTCTGAAGATAAACTATTAATTTGTTTCCAAATGTAGCACTTTCATGCTTCAGTAATTTTTAATTATGGTTTTAAGAAGAAAGCTTTTCTTTTCAGCATTTAATTAATTCCTGCGGCTTCTCTCTTATAATATTTTAAAATAAAATCTTTGTAATAAAATGAGGCATAGATATCTCAATAGATTTTATATACAATATATATATGCAATCAAACTTCGTCTAGTTTTAAAACTATTATTAATTTTCATCTTAGAAATGGACGAATGAATTAAGTTGTGGCCAAGCTTATGAAATAATATATTAGAGGCAATTTGGGAATAGCGCTAGTTATAAAACATTTGAAAGATCTCGTGTACAAAAATAATATAACAAAGCAAATATTATAAACTTCCTATAGATGTATATGGTAGTACCAGGAGAGAAAGAGTCAAAAATATTTTGATAGACTCTGTGGTATAGGATGTGGACAGAGGAATGACTGGAGAGATTGACTCAGATAGGGTAGAGAAGAGAGAAAAATGGATGGAGTACGTGAAAAATTATATGACGATGAACCAAATGTCCAATGCGGTGATGAGAGATAAAAGAAAGTGGGAGATCAGCAATCAAATAACCAAATATGAGATAAGGAAAGAATCATAATGGTAAATTGTTTAAGTAGAACGTGCTGGACTCCACGTAATGGAAGAGCAGTGCACGAATGAGAAGATAACTTAAATATGATTAGATTATTGACCACAAAGGATTACATTCGAAAAAAAAAGAAGAAGAAAAGATTCTAATTGCGTAATCTGGTAAATAATTTTTTGATAAAGATGTATTTGGATCATATATTATAGGTTAAAAATGCTAAAAATATATAACGTGATTACAATCCCTTAATCTTTTCTCATTGTCCTTAAAGGATGAAGTTGCGACAATAGCAGTTTAGGACAAAATATGTTTTTTTAAACAAATTAACAATATAGGTATATGAAGATGTAAACGATAGAAATGAAAATAGCTTTCTTTATGGCTGTTTTTATTAGGAACTCTATCTTTACAGTAATACGATTCATAGGTATGAATTCTAAGTATCGTTAGAATAATCGAGGGTCAGAGGGCGTGTAACGGGAGAACCATGAGCTATCTTTTGCCATCAATAGATCTAGTTACCACATCCCATGTTTGATGATTACTTATTTTTCTTCACAGTATGATGTGAGTCAGTAAAAAATATAGTGCTTATATATCTCTCTACAGCGATAGGCGTTGTGGATCTATTAATCATCTGAAGTTTGGATATCCTCCCTTCTCTTCCCATTATTCTATCCCATTCCTCAGGGATTTTGTTACAACTATCATTATTCACAAATTTCAACGAATGGAGATATCACTGACTGTCGGTTTGTTTTGCTATACATATCCAAAAACACTTGTGTATAATTCTACCTTTGCGTTTCATTCCTACAAATTTCAATAATCGTTCATCCTGGCGAGTGAAGCAGGGCACAAAGGGATGGTTTTAATAAAATAAAACTCTCCGTATATATCTATATATACTTAAAGTCAAACATCTAGTAAGAGCTTAATAATAAGCGATTCCAGTATCATCGATATTGAGACAAGGGTTCATATTTCAAATAATATAAATTCTTATTCAGTCCCTTATCTTTTTGTTGTAACATTTTACGAGTTTATTTCCAATAAGATTATATCAGCTCAATTAGGACCTAAACTTTACTCTAAGCCTAACTTAGCCCTTCGCTATACGAGAGTTTAATAACAATTAAGTTTAATCTATAGTATTACGTCATTATAAATTAAGTTAAATTGGTTAAGCGTATTCTAAAAGCTTATTATTGAAATAAAGCCATATAAACTCTATCCAATGCTGAAGATTTAATTATTTTGTATTGTGTTTCTTAATAAATAAAGACACGGAGATCAATTTAAAATGGCTTAGTATGTCATCCTGTTCTCCTGATGAGGTTTTATCTGTTATATTATAAATAAAACACATGTTTTTCAACGATATGATATTTTAAAATAATTTTTATTAATTGAGAACCACATGTTTAACATGACAGGTCGTTTGCAGGTTGTCATAAATATTACAGCGTAGGAGATACTTAAGAATTAAGTGCGATCCATATCACTTTACAGTTTTTAGAGTTCTTAATTATTTACATAAAATATATATATATTAGATCGTGGTCTTAAGTATATATACAATTTCTAAATTTAAGAATGGTTTATTTTTTACTGAAACATTAAACATTTGCTAAAATTTGGTTTCATTGTTCACTTATTCTATAATTGTAAAATACTAAATAAATTTACAAGAGGTACATTGAAGAGGTCTTTGTAAGACGAGTGTCTTTTTAAAAATATAATTTACGTTTGACTTTCGATGCTATCATCACTGTAACGTAATCATTTCGAAGGTATATTACATATAACATACACGCTATTAGAGGTAGTTTCAAGCGCTTAACATTTTAGTGAGCAAGGAAATATCTCTGATGGAAAATCAGAAATGGTGTCTGGAATTTCCGTTCCAGCGTAGGGCGGAAGGAGGCGCGTCAGAGGAGGCGATGGAGATGTCGGTGGTGGGCGTGGGCGTGGGTGCGGGGTAGTACACGGTGGGCGCAGGCGAGGCGGCGCGGCGTGGGCGGCCCGTGCTCGTGCGGGCACATCGCATTTCCGAGCGCCGCAGTGTGCCGTTGCGCGCTAGGCGCAAAGACATACGTTCTCCGCACGATGCGAACGAGTCATCCCGCGTGTTCTCCGGGGAGTCTCGTAATCCCCTCGGCCGTATTCGACCGGCGCAAAATATTTTCAGGAATACACGTTTAAACTTCTCTCCGAATATAACATAGATCACAAAGTTTACACTGCTATTTATTGTCACGAGAAGGTTGCTCGTTTTGACAAGTGGGTCGAGATTATCAAATGCATCTCCTAGGAAAACTTCGAATGCGTTCGTGACAAGCGGCAGAAGGTTACAGAGGAAAAACACTAACACGACCACTAGGAGCATCGTGGCCAGGCCCAGCTCTCGTCGCTGCACGCGAGACAGTCGCGCACGCTCCGCCTGGGCACGACGCACTTGTTGTACTATGCAGGCGTTAAGAGCCGCGAGGGCCGAGAAGGGCACTATGTACATCACCACCAGGTACATCCAGTGAATGTAAATTGCTACATATTTATCGGTGCGGAAGTCCATATCTGCCCGCACACAATATATTACTTCCCCACTCTCGGGGTCTCCTTCCGCTACGACCTCCGCCTCGAAGAATTTTGGTGCGTTGTAGACAAAAGCGAAAGTTGCAGTTCCTAGCACATACCAGCGTGCTCGAGATGAGGTGCACAAAGCTTTCGCTCGAAAAGGGTGGCATACGGCTACCCATCGTTCTATAGTCACTATCAATGTCAGATATACTGACATCGTTTGAGCAACATTCGCGAGTGGATAAGCATAAGGAGTGAGGTGAGGACATACGTGGTAGTAGTAATATCTCATCGCCCCAGTGTACGGGTACACCGCCGTCAATCCAAACAGAAGAATCGAAGTGAAGATGAGGACCGTGTCGCAGGCAGCGAGCCCAACCAGCAGACAGTTGATGGAGGACCGCATTTGTGGTCGCGAGAGCACCAATACCGAGAGTCCGTTGCCTAACAGACCGCCCGCGCCTATCGTGTTGAGCAGCACGCCATGCACCACAAACCGGAACAGCTTGTCGGAGGCGGGCACGCCCAAGTCCGTATCGCATTCGAGGGGCGCCGTGCTGTTCATGTCGCCAGCGCGCCGCGCCACTAGCGATCACCACCATTCTACCTCTCACAGCACCTCAGAACCATCTGTGGACAAGTAAATAACATATTAATAATTTAGTTTCCCAGATTTGTACTTAAAATTGCAATTAATAACTTATATTTTATTATAATCATATTTCAATGTAAATATAAAATTACTTTTTTCTCAACAATAGACTAAAGTAAAATTTCAGTGTCTCATTAATAAATCATGTAATCTATGCGTATATTATGTCAAACTAACAATTCTTCTTTCTTTATTTCTAAAACATCAATTTATTTAATATCATATTTTTTTATAATTTATTAAATTATTATTTATTAAATAATCCACAGCCGAAAATATAAAATGAATAAATTATGGATAATCGCAATTGCATTTATAAAATTAGCTCAAATGGTCACGATGAATGTGCTTGAAGATGACATCGAGTCAAATTCATTAGAAACAGCGAATGTGAGCGATACAGCGACCAAAAATTACACACGCCACGCTTTCTTTAGAGTCATGGACGCGGGAAAGAATGTTCAGGGTTCTCCGGCACGAAGAGTGTTCGGAGGAGCCGCGGCTGAACTTAAGGACTTTCCTTCTGTGTGTGCATTACTGGACCGCTATTTCACTGTGCGTTGCACAGGAACTGTGCTGGCACCCCATTGGGTGCTCACAGCTGCTCACTGTGTTACTCCTCGCCTAGCATACGTAAAGTATAATACGCGCCGGCCTGCTTCTACGGAGGGAAATTTGACAGCTGTGCAATATTTGTATCAGCACCCCAGGTATGTATTTGAAATGATAAGTTAATTTCAAACCATCTATTGGTCCAAATATTAAAATTATATTTAGATACGATGTGCTGCAGAAGGATGAAGGTCGAGGTGTTGACGTCGTCACGTTGCACCACGACGTTGGCCTTGTCCGGACACGTGACGCTATTAAACTCGCTTCTCCTATTAATTTTGACCTAGTGGCAATACGCAAAAATAATCCTTTAGACCTTTTTAACAAAGACATAAAGGTAAAAAATATTTGTTATAATGAGCTTTCGAAATGTTCAAAAAGATAAAAAATTAATTCGAAGATTTAATTGAGTTTAGTCTTTAATTTTTTAGATACATTTTAAATTTATGTCGAGTTGTAAACTTCCAGGTGTTAGGTTTCGGTCGAACTGAGCGCTCAGTGCTGGGAGAGGAGCTGTTCTCGGTGAAGCTACAGCTGACCGGTTGCGAGCGCCGCGAGTGGTTGTACTGCGTGTGCGGCGTAGCCAAGCAAGACGTGCCGCGGGGAGTCTGCTCCGGGGATTCGGGGGGACCCGTGCTATACAAAGGACTACCAGTATGTTCAGTTACAAAAAAGAGGGTATCCAGTATATAAAGAAATCATAATGCTATTCTCATCATTACTGTCTAGTTTGAATTCAGATGATTGAATTTTATTATTTATCATTTAGTTTATTCACTTCGAATCAATTTCTAATTGATATCAGATCGGTGTGACGTCGATGGGGCCCGTGGAGTGTGCGCATTTGTCGGAGTCGCCACCCCCCGGTGCAACCAGCGTGTTTACGTCACTGCACCCTTACGCCGACGTCATCAACGCTACCATCCACGACATAGAAGTCGCGCTGCGCATGCGCATGATATCGCGAGCCTCTAGCCAGTGCTCTCAACTTATCTCGCTAGCTCTGTGCCTAATCATCGTGAGGTAGATGTGAAATATACAATTTGTTTTGCGGATAGTTTTATTTTTAAAATTATGTCGATGTATTGTTCAGTAAATAAAACTCACTGCAAATAAAAAGCGCAAATTTTACTTGTGTAATGAAATAAATGAAATTCGAGAAAAATATTTTTTCCTTCAAAAAGGAGCCTACAAATTAAGGTTATATTCTTAGAGGGGCGGTAGTGAAGTTGATATATTTTATTGCTTGTTACCGTGGCGTCGTGTTTGGATGTTCGTTATCTAAAGCCGCTCGGTGGCACGCGAAATCTTCTGTAAAGTACACACTATCTTACAATAAATTACATTTAGTGCTTGTTACGATTGTGCTTCTTGGTTTCGTACTTGACGATAAGACATTATTATCCTTATCAGCTGTCTCGCGAAAGCCTGTTCCATGATTTTAGTTGTTTATCTAACTTTAAATAAAGGTTGAAACAAATAATTAAGTAGTGGTGCGTGTTGAATGGTTTGATGGTTGTTTAAATTATTGTTATTTAAAATTTGTATACATACAGAAATAACCATTAACAATACCTTTGACCGTCTATTAATACGATAGAATAGTAAATATTTCATCTAAATTATAATTATTGTATTTAATGTTAATAAATCTACGGTTTACTGACATTAGATTTCGCTTACTATTAAAAGAATACAAGCTTTAGGATGGAATTAGTCGAACTGCTATTAAAAATGTTTTTTGAAGTTGAGTCTGATAGCGTTTTCTTCTAATTGAAAATAAAATAATTTCATAAAGGTATGATTTTAGAATATATATACAGGTATAAAGATATTTTTTGTTAAACCAATTCCCGATAGATTCTAGCTTCTTTTTATCATATCAGTGCAACGACCCGACTCTGTTAAAACCACACTTATAAAAGATCGCCATAAAGTAGCTATTAAAGCTAGCTAGCTTCTTATTTTTATTGTATTTTCTTTTTACGAAGTACGCGACGGCCCGTATAATTGCCTGTACGGAGAGAAACGTGACCGACTTGGACACGTTCAAGGAAAGGAAATACTCATTCAAAGAAACTTTTATTGGATTAATATAATGTAATCATGATATGAGACATATTACTTCCGTTATCTTTAGTATACTAGCCATTTCCTACGACACCGTTAGCCATAATTTCAGAAAGGCGATATATAAGTTTCAACTGTTGATTCACTCCGGAAACGGTACTTCAAGAGTAGAAAAGCACTTCCAATACTTTGATATATATGTTTTAAAACATACGAGTATTAAAACTTTTAATGGTCGTGTTTTGTTTAACTATCAATAATTGGCCTTTATAATATTAAAAGAATTTCTCAAATAGAATGAATTCTAGAAAAATTAACATTCAAACCTAAAAAAACTCTTTAGTTTCATAATTTAGGTATAGATTTTTACAAGATAACATATTTCTCGCATATCAAAATATTCCATATACAAAAATACTAGACTTATTAAATAGATATTCCAATAGTTTGCGATTAAATTGTTACTAGAACTTGTTAGAACTAGGTTCATTACAGAGACTGGACAAGCACGACCGAGATTGCGGCGGGCGGCACGTGACGAGACGACCACGACACGACATTATTAACACTTACTTGCAGTAGCAATTTATTACTTGCACTTAAACTTCACAGTTGCAATAGAAAATGCAATCATGGTTGATTTTTATTTTTATATTAACTATTGTGTTTTTTCATTTGAGTTTTCTAAATTTACACGATAGGTACTTAGACTAATGTATATTTCAATCATTGAATTGGAGATGTGATTTCAATTAAATAAATTTTCAAACGACGGTTAGTGTTGTGATCATCTGGAGAGCAAGAAGTTAATTGAAAATTGGGTGCTCTAGAACTGGGCAGCCCTGTACACGTATACAGAGTCTGTATAATAAGTTAATATGTTTATGTTAACTTCAGCTCTTCAGTATCATATCAGGTCATGTCATGTCATGTCATATATACTTTTATCAGTCTGCATGCCACTGATTGCAATACTATATCTGCTATCTGGATGCGTGACGTTTTTCATTCATCCAAAAAATGCCTCCTCGTCGAACAATGTTCCTGTGCATCTAATGAAATTACAAGAGTCCACAGAATATATTGATAATTTACTCCTCGATGGCCTGCATTCTGGTTTACACTTTTTTATATTAAATAATAACATTCGACTCAAAAGAAAAGTGACGCTGCTACGCCGCGTAGACGTTCGTAGCTTAAGAATAAGTAAATCCGTATTTTGTCTTTTGGTTTGCTGAAAAAAATATTTTTTGGAATGTATATTATAAATAACTTATATATTGTATTGTTAGAGCATTGAATCCATATTTCAAACCCTTTTATTTAAGTAATTATTAAATGATTGGTGTTATTAAGATCAAAATCTTATTTGGTGTTGAGTGTTTTGTTGGCTTCAATTATATATTTGAATGAAATTTAATTTATCAAAAGGCTGGCTCGTGATTGTCCTTGATTGTAATTGCTGTGAACTCTTAATTTATTTTAGGTAACGAATTTTAATACTGGTGACTTATTGCAATTTCGTTCTTTGATTTGGTACTACGGTACTGATTTTTCGCGTGTTCTTTTAATTATCACGTCAAAAATTATTAACAAAAAAAATAAAGCAGGTGTGATGTTATAAATTATAATTATATTGCAGTTTATTACTAAAATCCCATTAACCATTATCTACTTATAAATTCAAAATATTTAGAGTAAAATCACCTTTGTTAGTTAAAACAATGTAGGTTCAGAGCTGCGTTCATAATGCTTCTATTATGAACCACGTTATTATAAAGATAATAAGTGGTTATTTTGCAATAAACTTATACTGATGTAAGATTTTTTTATTCTACAAGTTATATTAATAATTAGTTTTATTAAAATAGTATAATTTACTTTTGAAAATAATATTTCTTATAAAGGAATTAATTATCCCGATGGCGATAAGTCAATCACACGGTTCTTAAACGTAATTAAATATTTGACTGAACTTCACCCCGAGCTACTAAATCTAAACATTTCGGTTTTCCTTTCAAGACTTTAATTGAATATTATTTTACAAAAACATCAATTAGTAAATTAGAATAATTGTAATAAGTTAACATATAAATGAAATGTTTTATTAAGTTCCAGTTTTATAATTGTGTTATACAACCCTAAAAATAATGAAACCTTTTCAGGGATCATGAGTTTCATGTTCCGTACTCGTATGTATTAGTCCATAATCAAATTATATTCAGTGCGACGGTCACGGACAGATAGAAGATTCACTGAACAAACTCGTTTAGTGTATAATTTGATTTCTGAATTTTATTATTATTTTATCTTTTGGAGTTAGAGAGCTTTGAAATTTTACTTTTATATAGATTATTTAACGTACAGTGCGCTATAAGGTTACATGAAATGGAGTTGATAAGTATATAAAAGATATTTAAAAACAAAAGGAGTGCACTGTTATTAATATCAAATTACAATAATTATAGTCCGTAATTTTAGCAACAGAAACAGAAACAAGAACAGAAAAGGCATTAAAAAACGCATCCAAATAACAAATTGTACGGATGATAATAAAATTAATTAATTAACATCATTAAATAATAAAGTAAAGAAAAAGAAGCAAAACAAATTTTATATTATAATATTATTATGAAAAAAACGAAATAAGAATATTAATTGGTTCTCCATTTAAAGAGCGACAGCGAGTGTGACACATACATATGAAATAAGGTTTCTTTCTGATAGTATTCAGATCAGATTCTACTAATTAATAAACACTTTAGGGCTTCATATTTAATTACATATTCCTAAAAAATTTCCTAAAATAAATATGCTATAGATATGTTATGTTAGCTTAGTTTTGGTTATAAATTGTCTCTAAACCATAACAGTACATGCAGTTAATCTGATACTTAGTTTTAAAACTTTGTTATATGTTGAGACTAGCAGGTTACTCATGCTTCGCAACGGAAGGTGAAAGTGATCAAACATTTTGTTTGAATTTCCACACCAGCTATTAGGTATCAAACAGGCGCGTTATATTTTTTGCAGTTTTTTAGCTTAAACTTTTGGAATGGTTTGGACTTATGCAAAATCTTATCTTTCTTATTGCACTTATTCAATATGTCAGGAGTCTTGTGTCCAAATTTCAGCTTTCTAGGTATAACGGTTTGGGTTGTAGAGCGATGAATGAGTCAGTGAGTCAGTGAGTGTCTTTGTATTTTATATATTAAGATAAGAAAATATTTTGTTCCTAGTGCTTATACGGAATTGATTTTTATTTATATATAAATTGTAAAAATCTAAATATACAACTTCATAATTATGACTTTCGAAAAAAATCTTCTATTTAAACCTCTTCAAGACAAATGGATTTTCAAAATTCTTTCAATAAAGAACTATCTTATGAACCTTATTTTTAGTAAAAGTCGAGTGAAGTCATGGCCTCAAAATATTTGTCCCAAAATTAAGAGGAGTCGTAGCGTTTGTAGTTTTTGAGTTATCATTATTATCATTACTTACAAATATACAAGGCAATTCCTCTTTGAATTCATCATCATCATCATCGTTATTTATATTCTTTCAGATAATAATAACATGTATAATAAATATAATAATCGTAATTTTTGAGAGGCCATAACTTCAATACAACGAAACGAATCCTCCCACTACTTTCCGTGTCTTTGTAATAATCTTAAGGCACGTACTATCATGAAACTTACTCTACGTATAGTGTATACCTTATCACTCCTATCTTTGATACTTATAAAAGTATTTGATACTTATACAAGTATCCATTTGTATTGAATATGAACTACATATAATATTTCAATTAAAGGAAGAATAATCTGTATAAAAATTCGTAAACGAGTGATTAGTATTACGAAGAAATTCAACATCTATCAAATAATACAATAACAGATAATTATAAATACTTGTAAGTGGTTACTGAAGGGGGGATGGAAGGAATTTGTAACACAGAAAGACAAAATGGTGTCGCTTTAATGGACGATCACGCAGGAATGCTTCTCATTATGTCACAGCCGAGTATCCGATAGAGGGAATGAAAAATAAGATAGACGAACTGAATATTATGTAGACAGTTTTAACATTATACTTATTATATATTTATTTAGTTTCGAATTTTGTTTTACTTTTTGATATTGTGATATAATATTCTTATTAATGATTGAACGTATATAATTTATTGGATTTCAGGAAATATTATCTGATATCGATTTATATATTTTTAATGGTCCATAAAGATAGTAGTTATTTTAAAATTTCCATAAACCAATCTGCACGATTCATTTATTCATAGCTATTCCAACTATACTGCAGTTGTTGTTTAGTAATAACAGGTTTGTAGGCTTGCTCTATTTAGATAGCACACATTCTAGATTGACATCCATTATAAACATATTAATAAATGCATTGCATTTTGACAATGAAATATAAAAATTTTCAAAATGGAATAAAGCTGTTTAGCATACCATCTAAATAAACGTAGGTGCCACCTGTTCAAGAGATAATGACTTAAATTAACTGCCATAAATCAAAGTCTCGACAAGCCTCACAAATTAAGCTCTAAACTATTAATGTTTCATCTCAGATAATCTCGAGATAGCGCATTATTATTGCGGTCCCAGAGCTGAAGTTATGATGGATTGCTGTCTCTTTGGTCCAATGGAAGTGATGTTCCAGCCAAGCCATCTTATTTTAAGGTGATAGAAGACATAATACGTCGCTGGCAGTTTAGTTACTTTTTACTTACCTAATGACAGTCTCGACACAAGAGAGAATATTAAGATAGAGCTTTAATTTCAACTAATTATTGATATGATATCAATGTAACAATAGTAGCAGAAACTGTATTCAAGAAAGATCTCCAATACTAAGTCATTTGGAAATAGCTTAGGGTAATTAATTACTTAAGTAACTATCTCGAAATAAATTTATTTTATTTTCTTATTATAGTAAAAATCATATGGGTCTTCTGACGGTCACAATCTATTTTGACCACAAAGGATGAGTAGGAGTATTTTTTATCCGTATATAACTAGTATTGTATTTTGTTCGATACTAATAATACTTTATCAATTTACTAATATATACAATAAAAGCCTAAAATGTATTAAACGACCGTTAGACTGATAATCTATTGAGAAAAATATGAATGAGTGAGAGCTGCACGTCATGGTGGTAAGAAAAAGTTCTTGTTTTATTTTCAATAAAAATTAAAATGTAAATATGTTATAAAAACTATAATTTATTCACTTTTCTTACATTATTATCTTTTGCTTATATTTACATTACACGATGTACTGTATTGCACATAATGTTATATATATTTCGAGACGATAATTTCTCTTGCCCTCTAAGTAAGATTTGTTAAATGAATTAGATTCAGACATTAACATAAAGAAATATTAAATTTATTTATTTCAAGTTCAACATGTAAGATATCGTTCTTGGCAATTAAAATAAGTGAAGTCTGAATCTAGACTGATGGGTGGTAATTTATTACAAGAACTATGTATCAGTATCAAATAATAAATTTAGTATCAATGTCTAGACAGACTGGATTATCGATAAATAAATGAACTTATCACTAATACATGGAAATACAACCATAAATTGAACATTGGTTAAACATTATTAAATATTTCCTATGATATGTATCTCCTTGTCTCCCTTACATTCTAGAGAGGAGACTATAACACCGAATATTCAAGATTCATGTATTTATTTACTCATATGTTGATGATGTTTGACTCGACACAACATATCTCGGCTCGACTCATCGGGGAGCTGTTTGTGTCACTTGTTTGAAGAGTGATTGAATAGAATACATTTATTTTTGTTATTTACTTTAGAATGATAAGAGGTATTCGTCTGGGTTGCTTAGAAGTTGAATTTTTATGAATATATAGATATAAAAAATAATCAATTAAAAAAAGTATCTCTTAAGGAATTATTTCTCCCAATGGCGATAAGAAGTCAATCACACGGTTCATTAACGTAATTAAACATTTGACTGAATTTCACCCCCCCGTTTTCCTTTCACGGTTGAAATTGAATATTATATTACAAAAACATCAATTAGTAAATTAAGGTTATTTGTAATAAATATATACGGAAATGAAATGTTTTGTTACAACTAAGAGTATATTTCTGAGATCATGTGTTTCATGTTCCGGAGTACGTATGTATTAGTCCATAATCAAATTATATTCAGTGCGACGGTCACGGACAGATAGAAGATTCACTGAACAAACTCGTTTAGTGTATAATTTGATTTCTGAATTTTATTATTATTTTATCTTTTGGAGTTAGAGAGCTTTGAAATTTTACTTTTATATAGATTATTTAATGTACAGTGCGCTATAAGGTTACATGAAATGGAGTTGATAAGTATATAAAAGATATTTAAAAACAAAAGGAGTGCACTGTTATTAATATCAAATTACAATAATTATAATCCGTAATTTTAGCAACAGAAACAGAAACAAGAACAGAAAAGGCATTAAAAAACGCATCCAAATAACAAATTGTACGGATGATAATAAAATTAATTAATTAACATCATTAAATAATAAAGTAAAGAAAAAGAAGCAAAACAAATTTTATATTATAATATTATTATGGAAAAAACGAAATAAGAATATTAATTGGTTCTCCATTTAAAGAGCGACAGCGAGTGTGACACATACATATGAAATAAGGTTTCTTTCTGATAGTATTCAGATCAGATTCTACTAATTAATAAACACTTTAGGGCTTCATATTTAATTACATATTCCTAAAAAATTTCCTAAAATAAATATGCTATAGATATGTTATGTTAGCTTAGTTTTGGTTATAAATTGTCTCTAAACCATAACAGTACATGCAGTTAATCTGATACTTAGTTTTAAAACTTTGTTATATGTTGAGACTAGCAGGTTACCCATGCTTCGCAACGGAAGGCGAAAGTTATCAAACATTTTGTTTGAATTTCCACACCACCTATTAGGTATCAAACAGGCGCGTTATATTTTTTGCAGTTTTTTAGTTGTAACTTTGGAATGGTTTGGACTTTTGAAAAATCTTATCTTTCTTATTACATTTATTCAATATGTCAGTAGTCTTGTGTCCAAATTTCAGCTTTCTAGGTATAACGGTTTGGGCTGTAGAGCGATGAATGAGTCAGTGAGTCAGTGAGTGTCTTTGTGTTTTATATTTTAAGATAAAAAAATATTTTGTTCCTAATGCTTCTACTGACTTGATATTTATTTATATATAAGTTGTAAAAATATAAAAAATATACAACTTCATAATTATGACTTCCGAAAAAATCTTCTATTTAAACCTCTTCAAGACAAATGGATTTTCAAAATTCCTTCAATAAAGACCTATCTTATGAACCTTACTTTTAGTAAAAGTCGAGTGAAGTCATGGCCTCAAAATATTTGTCCCAAAATTAAGAGGATTCGTAGCGTTTGTAGTTTTTGAATTATCATTATTAGTCAGTGAATTGTATTGCACTTTCAGATGGGAGATTAAGAAGTGGTAACTTTTAGAGTTTATTAGATTATTTAACACTTATGATTTGATTTGGTAATACTTAGGAGTTGTCCTAAGATGATACACAAGATAAATACATAAATAGAAAAAAAATCTAATGGCAATGACATAGTTCGATGCACTTAAAACTCTTTTCACTCTTGAATATAGACATACATTGTGTGTCCTTATGTGCATCGTCACAAGCAATCTCTTTGGGAGTGCATATACGAGTCGGAACATTACGAGTGAGGAACTTCAAATAAAATTAACATAAGAATGTTAAATCTGAACATATCAATATTTCATAGTTTATTTTATAGCTATAAAATTGTGTAGTATTTATTATTCTTAGCTTATATTAGTATAGCCTTTCCTTTATTATTGATTTTTTTATTGATTTTTTTGTTTACTTGTTATCCTCATTGTTTTTATTTTGTTAACATTGTTGGTTGACTAGTAGATAATGCCTTAGCATTAAGTCCGCCAATTGTACCATTTTTTGTATAATTAAGTTTTAATAAATAAATAATTATAATCTTTTGTGTCGATGATATATAACCTAAATAATATTTTTTTTGTAATTTTTTTTTTAAAATAAAGCGTGTAATTTATTTATGTGAATTGAAATTGAATGAAATTGAAATTTACTTTACTTAGAAATATACAATTCAAAGAGCATCGTTATTTATATCAGATAATAGTAACATGTATAATAAATATAATAATCGTAATTCTTGAGAGGCCATAACTTCAATACATTGCAACGAATCCTCTCACTACTTTCCGTGTCTTTGTAGTAATCTTAAGGCACGTACTATCATGAAACTTACTCTACGTTGTCACTCCTACCTTTGGTACTTATAAAATGGATACTTATATTGAATATAAACTACATATTTTAATTAGAGGAAGAAAAATCTCCTAAACATAATTTATAAAATTTCGTCAACGAGTGATTAGTATTTCGAAGAAATTCAACATCTATCAAATAATAAACTGACAGATAATTATAAATACTTGTAAGTGGTGACTGAAGGGGGGATGGAAGGAATTAGTAACACATAAAAAGACAAAATGGTGTCGCTTTAATGGACGATCACGCAGGAATGCTTCTCATTATGTCACTGCCGAGTATCCGATAGAGGGAATGAAAAATAAGATACACGAATTGAATACTATGTAGACAGTTTTAACATTATACTTATTATATATTTAGTTTCGAGTTTTATTTTACTTTTTGAAATTGTGATGTAATATTCTTATAAATGATTGAACGTAAATAATTTATTGGATTTCAGGAAATATTATCTGATATCGATTTATATATTTTTAATGGTCCATAAAGATAGTAGTTATTTTAAAATTTCCATAAACCAATCTGCACGATTCATTTATTCATAGCTATTCCAACTATACTGCAGTTGTTGTTTAGTAATAACAGGTTTGTAGGCTTGCTCTATTTAGATAGCACACATTCTAGATTGACATCCATTATAAACATATTAATAAATGCATTGCATTTTGACAATGAAATGTATAAACTTTTAAAATGGAATATAGCTAAAGCAAACTATCTAAATAAGCGTAGGTGCAACCTGTTCAAGAGATAATGACTTAAATTAACTGCCATAAATCAACGTCTCGACAAGCCTCACAAATTAAGCTCTAAACTATTAATGTGTCATCTCAGATAATCTCGAGATAGCGCATTATTATTGCGGTCCCAGAGCTGAAGTTATGATGGATTGCTGTCTCTTTGGTCCAATGGAAGTGATGTTCCAGCCAAAGCCATCTTATTTTAAGGTGATAGAAGACATAATACGTCGCTGGCAGTTTAGTTACTTTTTACTTATCTAATGAAAGTCTCGACACAAGAGAGAATATTAAGATAGAGCTTTAATTTCAACTAATTATTGATATGATATCAATGTAACAATGGTAGCAGAAACTGTATTCAAGAAAGATTTTCAATAGTAAGTCATTTGGAAATAGCTAAGGGTAATTAATTACTTAAGTAACAATATTGAAATATTTTTATTTTATTTTCTTATCATAGGAGCATATGGGTCTTCTGACGGTCACAATTTATTGTGATTACAAATAATGAAGTAGGAGCATTTTTTATCCGTATATAACTAGTATTGTATTTTGTTCGATACTAATAATACTTTATCAATTTACTAATATATACAATAAAAGCCTAAAATGTATTAAACGACCGTTAGACTGATAATATATTGAGAAAAAATGTGAATAAGCGAGAGCTTCACGTCATGGTGGTAAAGAAAAAGTTCTTGTTTTATTTTAAATATAAATTAAAATATAAATATGTTATTAAAACTATAATTTATTTATTTTTTCTATTAATTATTATCTTTAGGATTATCTAAGCTTTTATTTACATTACACGATGTATTGCACATAATGTTAAATATGTTGCGTGATGGTAACTTCTATTACCATCTAAGTAAGATTTGTTAAATGAATTAGATTCAGACATTAACATAAAGAAATATTAAATTTATTTATTTCAAGTTCAACATGTAAGATATCGTTCTTGGCAATTAAAATAAGTGAAGTCTGAATCTAGACTGATGGGTGGTAATTTATTACAAGAACTACGTATCAGTATCAAATAATAAATTTAGTATCAATGTCTAGACAGACTGGATTATCGATAAATAAATGAACTTATCACTAATACATGGAAATACAACCATAAATTGAACATTGGTTAAACATTATTAAATATTTCCTATGATATGAATCTCCTTGTCTCCCTTACATTCTAGAGAGGAGACTATAACACCGAATATTCAAGATTCATGTATTTATTTACTCATATGTTGATGATGTTTGACTCGACACAACATATCTCGGCTCGACTCATCGGGGAGCTGTTTGTGTCACTTGTTTGAAGAGTGATTGAATAGAATACATTTATTTTTGTTATTTACTTTAGAATGATAAGAAGTATTCGTCTGGGTTGGTTAGAAGGTGAATTTTTATATGAATATATAGATAGAAAAAATAATCAATTAAAAAAGGTATCTCTTAAGGAATTATTTCTCCCAATGGCGATAAGAAGTCAATAACACGGTTCATTAACGTAATTAAATATTTGACTGAATTTCACTCCCCGTTTTCCTTTCACGACTAAAATTGAATATTATATTACAAAAACATCAATTAGTAAATTAAGGTTATTTGTAATAAATAAATACGGAAATGAAATGTTTTGTTACAACTAAGAGTATATTTCAGGGATCATGTGTTTCATGTTCCGGAGTACGTATGTATTAGTCCATAATCATATTATATTCAGTGCGACGATCACGAACAGATAGAAGATTCACTGAACAATTTTTAGTGTATAATTTGATTCCTGAATTTTATTATTACTTTATCTTTTGGAGTTAAAATATTTACTTTACTCAATGCACTATTATCAACATAGTTTTAACAATTTATTATTTAACAAAATACATTATTAAACCATAACATACCAGATTTATCGGATGAAAATAAAATATTATAATTGAAATCATTGGTTAAAAGATAAATAAAGAAAAATTTAAACAAAGTTTAATTTATTTATTATGCTATAAACGAAACAAGAATTTTTAATTAGTTTAATTAATTAATTACTTTCAAAGAGTATGACTCAATACATATTAAATACGGGTTCTTTCTGATCGTATCCAGATAACAGCCTACTAATTAATAAACACTGTAAGGCTTTATATTTAATTACATGTGCTGAGATGTAAATTAAGGAGTACCAGTACTACTTCAGTGATTTTGACATTGTATCTTAAAGTTAAATCTTATTTTACATTGTATGTATGATTTTTTGTTCTGCTTGTGCATTTCAATAGTTAATATTGGTTAAGTGACAGTTGTCTGTAATTTTTCGTCTAAGTTAATATATTTATATCAAACAAGTTATTAGTTCGCTCTTTTTCTATACCATTGCTAGCTAATTCTTTTAAATTGTGTGCTATGTACTGAACACAGCAATCATAAAGAAATGTTGGTGCTGATTTTGTTGCGTTAATTATAATATATATAAAATGTTACTCCCTGAATGAACCCTATTAAGGGTAAAAATGAATGAATTTAGTTTTAAGAGGAACAATATCTTTTGAGAGTGATATACGAATACGAGTTATTTACTTTTTGAATATCTTTAAATAAAGGTTATGAAAGGCTTTAAAATATATAAATATTCCATATATATGTTGTTGATTAAATTGTACCTATTAATATATTTCAATTAAATTTATTAAAAAAATTGTACTTAAGGAATGTGAATTGTATTTCTATGAACTTAAATTATTACATTATATTACAGAAGTTTTAAATATAATACATATTATGTTATTTCTATAAATGGTATATGTTATATCAATCCGTATCATGTGATGTCCTTGTGACAGTAATCTTACGTCAGATTATCTGTCCTAGTCTAAAGAATATATATAATATATAATATGATGTGTAAAAGTAAGATATAATATATTTAATAGTCACGTGAAAAATTACAAGACTTTTTATGAAAATAGCTGTACGAAAAACATTGAGTTTATTAAAGAGTAAAGCATTCTCTTAGCTCTTCGATATGAATGGAATGTCAATGATTTTAGGGTTATGGAACAAAAATATTAGAAGTTGTAAAGTTTTGACAGAAGAATTTCTACTATATAAAAATATGCAAGGCGATGTAAGATGATCCGATATTTATTTTATTTTAGATAGTAGTTGTATCTATAATAATCCAAATTTTGTGATAAATATATTATTATGAGATATCATAACAAAGGCATCAAGATATAGAAATGAGTTCTCTCTCCATTTGTCTCGTCTCTATAATAATTTTAAGTCACTAATATTCCACCTGTATATAGTGTATACGTTGTCACTTGAGTAAATTATTGTTTTATTGAATATAAACATTAAATTTACTTTGAATCAATAATTATTTAAAATAAATTTCGTTAAGGATTAATTTCATAAACGAGTGATTTGTATTAACGAAGGAATTAAACATGTATAGAAGTATAAAAATAACTATAACAAATACTTGTAAGTGAGAGTGCTCGGTAGGGACGAAGGATATTTGTAACAGACAGAAAGACAGACCAGTCGTCGCGTTAATGGACGCGATCATGAAGGAATGCTTCTCATCATGTCACCGATAGAGAAATAAGATACGTGAACTGAATTATAGTCTTGGGAGTTGAAACATTGTACTTATTCTATAACATTGACATTTTATTAAGTAAATACACAAACAATATCTTGCATATGAATAAATTTCGCAGAGATTGGTTGAGCGGTTTGAAAATTCAGACACATAACTAAAAGAAATATTGATGATTTTCTAACAAATAGCAAAATCTAGTTTAAATAAATTTAAAAATGGCCATATTAGCAAAACGTTTTTAAATCTAGAGAGTTTCAAAAACTATAATTATGTGCGATTCAATTTAATTGGATGTAAATAATTAATTGGGTCTCAGGAATAGTTTTATTATATCTTTCGTTTTTCGTACATAACTTACCAAATGGTATTTAATATGACATTTTCTATCAGAGAATTAGAAATTCAACTTTACAACAGTTAGTAATAACAAATTATTAGGCTCGCGCTATTTCGATATCACGCAATTTTAGATTGATAGCAAGTTAAAAAAATTTGCAATGGCGTACTGATAATAATTGACAAATAACCGGAAATAATGATTAAAAGGAACAGAGACATCCAGTCTAGTCACATCTAGTCGAGAGATATACGTTATGGCTTGAATTACCTGCCATGAGTTGACAAGCCAAGGAGTTGACAAATAACTACAAGACTCATAAATTGAGCTGTATCATCTCAGATAATTTCGAGATAGCAGCTATTATTACTGAAGGTCCCAGACGCGTCACTATTATGATGGATTGCTGTCTTTGGTCCAATGAAATGCCAGACAAAATTCTATCTTACTCTAAGGTAAGGATAGTAGTCATTTTGCGTCGCTAAAAGTTTGGTGACTTTTTACTTAGCTAATGAAAGTCTCGAGACAACGGAGAATACCAAGACAGAGAGTTTTAATTTGAACTATTTAATGATTTGAGTGACATCAATGTTTCAAACGAGGGAGAATCTGTGTTCACAAAATTATCTTTAATAGTAAGTATTTGAAAATGGCTGATAGTTATTAATTAACCAGTTTTGTCCATTTTTTTCATAATATGCGTTAAAAAATGAGCACATATATCTTCTAATGGTAAGCGATGATACGATTTTAATTCTATATTACTACTAAGATACAATAGAACCCTATAGCCTATCTGTAAACTGATAATTTTGAAAATAAATAAATATTTGAATGAGCGAGAGTTTCACGTGTCGAGGTGGTAAAGAAAGTTTGTTGTATTAACTTAAATTATAATATATGTAATGTGTAATAATAATAAAACTTTAATTTGGTCCTTTTTTATTATTACATATTTAATTCTAATTATTTATTTACATAATAAGATATCAATAGCCTGTGTGATGCCTGTGCCTGTGTGTGATACACCCTACATACACCTTGCGTAAAGGTATCATTAATTGTATTGGTTTCAGACGTTAATATAATTTAATATTGATTTTATTATTCGAGTTAACATGTGATATGTTGTCCTTCTTAATTAAAACGAAGTCAAGTCTGGATCGCGGTCATTTATTACACAAAATACGTATCAGTATCAAAGAGATATTAAGGTTCAACGTCTAGACTCGTTTATCGATAAATAAAAGAGGTTATAAATACATGGAGAAAACATAACTATATAATTATATGACTATATATTTATTGAACTGGATGGAAGTATCTGCAAGAAGGATATAAGATTTACAATATTTTTCACTTAGGTACGGTTCATCTACGCTGCATGCGACTTCAAATTGGCTTTCTTAAAAACGAATGTAGACATTAAATATAAAAATCTGCTTTCATGCTATGAACACCAGTAATAATTTAAAAACTTGTAGTTTCAATGTACTCTAGCTGTAGATGAACTAAAATAAGTGAATCGTATTTGAACAATGGAATTCGTTTTCATAGTAAATCGTCTTAGCACATAGTAAATCGACGACCCTTTCTAAGAAGAAAATAAAGTCGGTGTGGTCTTTATAAAGGCGTTTTCTCTTTACATACCTAGAGAAATAACTTAAAATAATTTTGACGCCAATCAATTCACCAACAGTTCTGGATTTTTGACTTTCTGTAACAAATTACTTCCAAGTTATAGTCTATTATCATCTTTAGTTTTATCACCCTCATATTTCTACCGTCTTATAATTTTAAATAACGGTATTAGAATAAGCTATTTCATACTTTTTGTCTTCACGCCATTATTTAATATTTTAACATATTAACTGTTCTTTGAAGCGCGATCTGTACTCGTTAATTGTGCTTATCGCTTCTTAAGATGGAAACTGATACTTTTGCATTGTATTGTATACGTAAAGGAAGGCTGCAGTACTTTGTATGAAGAGAAAGTTCTTAAAATTTCGTTACATTACAATTTTTACTGTATTCTTTAAAAAAAATCAAAATCATGCTATTATACTCCTCTTTAATAATTATTACAGTACGAGTACAGTATCTTCCCTGGAGTATAAATTATTATTTGTAAAAAATAAATTGTTGTCTTCTCTCCAATCAACATGAAAACAGTAATGGCCATTGTGCTGACGTCAATGGTAACACAGTTCTTCAGGACACAAATTTAAAACTATTACAGACAGGAGTCTTCTTTTACTTTGTAGTATCTCGAGTATATATGACTCTGTTACCAAATTTCTATATTTGGATTTTATTTACTCATACGGATGATGTTTATCTCGAAACAATAGTTTGCTGTAGAATGTAATAGTTATGTAGTTTATGTTTCGTAATTTACTTTAGAAGGAGAACGGTTAGGTGCTGAGTTGATTAGAAGTTGAAAGAAGAAGTAAGACAGCGCTTAAGTTAAAAAGAGCCATCTCAGACTCTTGTAAATTCATAAATTCGTTCCATGGTGATAACTTAAATTCATGCCAAGAAGTTAATAACTTAAATCAAATATTTGACTATACTTCACCCTGTTACTAAAATAGTTTCTCTTTCAAGAGTTTAATTGAATATTATTTTAAATAAATTAATGAATTAAGATAATTTGTAATGAATGTAATGTTTTTTGATGTATATAAAATATATTAATTAAAATAATTCGTATAAACTTTATAGTTTAAAAAAAGATGCAACATTTCAACAAAATTTAATTTAATTATAATGCAAGTAACGAAACAAGAGTTATTAATTGGTTTTACTTTCAAAGAGCGACAGCGAGTGTGACTCAATACATATTAAATACGGTTTCTTTCTGATCGTTTTCAGATCACAACCTACTAATTAATAAACACTCTAGCGCTTCATATATAATTATATATTCCCCAAAATATTGTTTATAATTTTAGTACTTCCAATTTTATTTCACATATATTTTCTAATGTGAGAGTTTTGGTCTTCTGGTTTCAGCGCATCTAAATTAATACATTCAATTAAATTACAGATCTCTAAAACTGTTAGCTGATTGGTTATTTATCATTTTGAAGTCACGTTTCTTTCACATTTAACTAATAATTATAATTGTTATCTATTTAAATCAAACAAGTGGTTCACTTTTGTTATAAGCCGTTGCTAGCTATTTCTTTTAAATTCAAAATATGTACTGAACAAGTAGCAATTATTAAACAAGAATCAGCAGATTAATAATATGTAAAGACAAAAAATATTGATTGTTAGTACTTAATTGATTACTTCATAATTGTGACTTCAGAAAAATGTTTTCTATTTAAACCTCTAAGATATAGATGGACTTGTTGCAAATTACTCTTACTTATATGAGCTATGGTATGGTGAATGTATTGACTTCGAGAAAAAATCGAGTTGAGCCTTAGCCTTCAAATAATTGTCCCAAAACCAAGTGAAGTGATAGCGTTTGTAATTTTTGACTTTACCTAGACTTCATTATCAGTAAGTGAATTGTATTTCACTATCAGATGAATGATTAAGAAAGTGATAACTTTTAGAGCTGATTAGAATATTTAACACACCTTTAAGGTTTGTAAAATAATCGTTTAGGTTTTGATTTGTTAGTGTTACATAAAAGATAAATAAATAAATAGAAATAAAAATACATAATGGTAATGAGGTAGTCGAGTCTAGACCGACATATTGTGTGACCTGACGTACTTCGACACGAGCAATGTATCTTGAGAGTGCATAAAACTCGGAAACTTTTCAAATAAAATTAATAAAAGAATTAGGTTGAAGCATATCAATATTCCATGTAAATTTTTTTATTAATATTAACATTTATTGATTTATTTATCTTCACGCCATATCCCTTGCGCGGTAGCCAGAGACGACGGAGCGCCAAACGCTACGGTCCCTGCATATCTCTTTCGCCTCGGCCACAGACGTTAACATCTTCATACATGCCCTCCGGGGGGTCTTCATGCTTTTTACGTGACCTGCGTCTAGTATCATAGCTACTGTGTTTTTGAAGGACACTGGAGGCCTTCCCCTGTTTCTCTTACCGCTCATTTTTCCTTTATAAATCTTTTTTACTATTCTTTCATCACTCATTCGTTCGACGTGCCCAAACCACCTGAGCACGTTCTTCTTCATGCTCACCGTGACATTTTCGCTAGTACCTGCCATTCTGTGGATCTCTTCACTGCGGATTCGGTCAGCTAAACTGGTTCCGCATATTCGGCGAAGAGATCGCATCTCCATAGCATCTTTCTTACATTCTTCTTCTGTGTTACCCACGTTTGGCTGCCGTAAAATAGCATCGGTAGCAAAATTGCATTGTGTACAGCCAAACGTGCTATGCTGACGTTTCGCCGTTTCAAAAATGCAGCCAAAGCACCGTTGACTGACAAAGCACTGTTACCGGCAGCAATACGCCTTTCCACATCCATTTCGTATCTTCCGCCTCTGCTAAACATACTTCCCAAATATACCACTTCATTCACTTGTTCTATTATCTTATCATTCACGTTGATCTTACTTCATTTCTTTCAAATATCAAAACCTTCGTCTTATCTGCATTCAGGTTTAGACCATTATTTTCTCACCTATCTGTCAGAGTGGTGACTAACAACGAGCACTGCATGACCTGTGTATAGCAAAGCAATTGACCTTAAAATTAACTGACATGTTTTACTTAAATTATCTAAAAAAAATAATAATAAAGGAGATTGAATTGTATTTGTATGAATTTTAATTATTACGCTTTGGCCAATAAGTTTTTAATATAATAAACAAAAGTGTATCCTTATCTTTGTGACAGAGTCATCTTGTGTCAAATTATCTTTGTCCGTAAAATAATATGATGCTTGATTGACGTTAATTCTGTACGGAAAAAAGTAAATATTTAGATCTGCCAAAATATTAAAATAGCCCCATAAAAGGTAAAAGTTTATCTAAACATTTTGCTGTTCAATATAACCGAAATACATGGTGCTTTATGGTGATTTTTCAAAAATAAAGAGCTATAAAGTTTTTACAGACGAATTACTTCTACTTTACTTTGTTTAAGGTTATTTAAAGTTAACTTTTATATATTTTATTTTATATAAAAGTTATATCTATAATAATACTAATCTTGTGATAAAGATATAATATAGTTTTGAGAGGCCATAACTTCTAAGGCATCAAGACAACGAGTCCTCTCTATATTTGCTGTGACTTTGTCACGTACTACATTATCCTAGCCTACGTATACGTAAGTATATACGTGTACGTTGTCACTGCTGTATTTGACATTCATCTATTATTGCCACTTTTATTGAGTATAAACAATAAATTTTCTTTGATTGCTTCTTCAAAACAAAGCATAATAAAAAATTTTAATTTCGTGAACGAGTGATCTGTATTAGGAAGGAATTAACTATAAAAAGATAAAACAACTGACAATAACAAATACTTGTAAGTCGTGACTGAAGTACTCGGGAGAGATGAAGGGTATTTGTAACAGACAGAAAGACAGACCGGTAGTCGCTTTAATGGACGCGATCACGCAGGAATGCTTCTCATTATATCACCGCCGAGTATCCGATGGAGGGTATGAGAAATGAGGAACGTGAAATACTGTCTTAAGAGTTTAAATATTGTACTTATTCTATGTCTAAGTTTAGGATTTCATTTTACTTTTTAAGTATTGATTTAATATTTTTATAAATAATTAACCTTTTTTTTTTTTTTTTTTTTTTTTTTTTGTGTGCCTCTGCTTTTAGCCACTGGCCATGACAGCGTCACCGGAGGAAAAACGTATTAAACGTATGAAATAACTAGCGTTACGAAAAATTATACGGTCGTGAAAAAATTACTTTAGTTACTTTAAATGATTTGATTTGTTCAGTTTCAATAATACTTTAGTTACTTCAACTTTTGTTTATTTTATTTTACTTTGGTTTACTTTGGTTAATTTCAATAATTTTCTAATATTGACTGATGTTTATCTTTTAATATTGACTAGGAATGATTCTTCAATATAATATCAATATGTAGTTCAGTGAATAATAATTAGTATCTGAGCGAAACATGTTTTTTTGGCTTTAGCGAAACAGAGTGATAAGCATCAGCTTAGGCTAAAACTAAATCTTTTTTTAGAAATATTACAAAATGTAATAACTTTAAATACCATTTTTCAACACGGCTATTACTGATGTTTTAACACCTGCCTATAGTATGAGTTATGAAACTAATAAATTGTACTTATCTCCTTGAAATATTTGGTTTTTAGATTCGTTACTTTTCAATTAATGTTATTTTTTGTAAATTTTGAAAAAACTTTTAAAATAAATAGAGTAAGACTAATATATATATATATATATATATATATATATATATATATATATATATAAATTTTATACAACTTAGAAGTTGTATGTTGTTATAGTATGTTGTGAATACTATTTCAATTGTAAAAATACCAAATATTTTATTTATAATAGATCGCTAAACCGACAATTTTGAGATAAAATATTTGAATGAGTTAGACTTTTGCATGTCATGGTGTTAAAGAAAAGTTCTTGTCTTAATTTAAATATAAATTATATATAAATGTAAATAATATGTACAAATATATTTTTCCCCTTCATTATTGTTTAATCCTACACACGTTACACACATTGCGTAAAGGTAACTCTTAATATAATATAAGGCTTCAATATAAAATAATATTGAATTTATCAACTTCGAGTGAGATTTGTGAGATGTTGTTCTTTTTAATTAGATGAAGTCAAGTCTGGATCCAGACGGTCATTTATTATACGAAATACGTATCAGTATCAAAGACATATTAAGGTTCAACGCCTAGAGGCGTATAGCGATAAAAGAGGTTCTCAAATTATATTAATTTAAGATGGTTATAATATTTTCAATATTTTTCTCTTAAGTAAGTTCCACTTACGCTCCATATGATTTGCGGTTGGCTAACTTAAAAATTACATTGGATGTCAACATTAAGTATAAAAACCGACTTTCACAATATAAGTGTTTAAGTTTCACAGTATAAGTAAGTGATAATTTTTAACTTATAGTTGCAACCTGTACCATTATAAGGTGATACAGTTGAAGTCCAGTGCAGATGGAGAATTAAATAGATAAACATCTTTAAAAATGTAAAATGTCACTTGATTCCAATAATAACAAAATATAATTACAATATTTTTATTGTCAGTATTTTTTTATACATTACCAATAGATCCAAAGTTATTTAGGTCCTGCGTGTGTTGTGCATTATTAATAAGAGTTTCTAAATAATATTTTCGACTGTGATTTCAAGTATCCGTATTTGTTTTTATTATATAAATGTATAAAAAGTCGTTAAAAGTTTCATTAAATATTTGACTGAAACCCGAGTTACTAAATCTAAACAGTACAATATTCCTTTCAAAACTTTAATTGAATATTATTTTACAAAATATTAATTAGTAAGTTTAAATAAATATAAAAATGAAATGTTTTATAACGAATTAACTATATACAAAAATATGTATATACATAGACTGAGAAAAAGACTTCTAAAAGAAACCTTATTTCGAGTAAAAATCGAGTAAAGGCATACCCCACAACGAAGTCGAATCATAGCGCTTGTAGTTTATTGAGATTTAATGATTAATCCGTTATTTATATTTAACTTTCGAATAGGTGATTAATATTTAGAAAGAAATAAAAATAGGCATTATAATTGTAATATGTAAATGTATGTACGTTGCATAAAATACTTTTTTCATTCTTGAATTTAGACCGACATATTGTGGGAGCTGATGTGTTTCGACACGAGAAATATCTTTTGAGAGTGCATATACGAGTAAGAGACGGAAACTTTTACAGCGAGAGTCTTTAAATTAAAGTATTAAAAGAATTTTAAGTCGAAGCATATCAGTATTCCACATTTATTTCTTGTTGACTCAAATGAATTGATGCATTTTACTTATATTATTTATATTTTATATTGGTATGTCTGTGAGTTTGAATTATATTTATATGAATTTAAATATATAATATGTTACCAACTTTACGTATTAATTACATTAACTAAATATTTCACGTGAAAATAAAATGTACTGTAATAAGTGTATTCTTAAATTGTTGGATATTTTAAGAATATGGATGTTGTTTTGATTCCAGCACAACTTCACAACAAAGTTGGTAGTTTATATAAATATCGGCCATTCGTTTGTTCGCTACAGTCTAAAGTGTTTGAAATTGAAAGTAGAAGTGGATAGTCTGTGAAAGTGTCCTTATTTATTTCTTAATAATTATTGAAGATAATATTCCATAAAAGTATCAAGAAAGGGTAATAGGTAAAGTGCTGCAAGACTGAGTGAAGTGAATTATTTGGATTGGCTGTCTTGGACGCTAGTTCAATAAATACATGTTATAATGTTTCATCAGACTGTATCCTTGTCCTTGTGAACCAGTAATTTTACGTCAGAGTATCTATTCTTGTCCCTAAAATAATATGATGTGTAATTGACGTTAACTTTGTACTGTAAAAGAAGTGAAATGTATTAAATATTATAGCCATCTAGAAAGTACTAAAACTTCTATGAAATAAATGAAAGTGATCCCTTATTTATAATCCTCTGATAAAGATATAATATATTTTTGAGAGGTCATAACTTCTATAAGGCGTCAAGACAAGGAATTGAGTCCTCTTTATATTTGGTGTAACTTTGTCACGTACTACATTATTCTACCCTACGTATACGTAAGTGTATAGATACGCGTATACGTTGACACTGCTGTCTTTGACATTCACAAATTATTGCCACTTTTATTAAATATAAACTATAAATGTGCTTTGAGTGAAGAAGTGTGTGAAAAACAAAGCATAAAAGTTAAGTTCGTTAAGTTTTAATTTCATAAATGAGTAATTTGTATAACGAAGAAATTCAACATCTATAAAAAAAGAAAGTAGCTGACTATTACAAATATTTGATAAATAAGATACGTGAATAAGCTCACGTCTTGAGAGTTGAAACATTTCAACTCCGCTATTACCAGTATTTAACACGACATACTTTAAAACAGTAATAGCGTTTTGAGTTATGAAACTAATAAATTGTACTTCATTCATTAAAATATTTGGTTTTTAGATTCGTTGTTTTCCAATGAATGTTATTTATTGAAAATTTTGCAAACGAAAAATTATGAATCGGTAAATAGAGCAAGGCTTATGAAAATATGTACGAATTTAAATAAAAAAACTAATATATGAACATATAATTAATATAAATAGAAATCTTGTATAACGTATTTTATTATATAGGTTTTTTATTTAGAGAAAACAGATTTATAAATGCTTGGTTTCAATTTTATTGCCGAAGTGCGTTATTTGAAATTGATAGCGACAGTATTTCAGAAAATTATCGAGTTTGTGTGTTATTTGGAGGCTGCGATTCAATTTAATTGAACGTAAATAATCAATTAGATCTCAAGAAATGTTGCCTACGAAAAACGTAAACAATATATATTACGATTAATATATATTGTTTACGTTTTTCGTATATAACAGTATCGTATATAACAATTTTAGATTGACACCACAATAAAAAACGTGCAAATGAAAGTATTGCATACTTACTATGAAATTAACTGTATAATAAATATATAAACGATGAAAAAACAGAATAAAGACATTGTATTTAATATACCATCTAAATAACAACTCACCTCTGCTCACGAGACTCAGATTATGACTTGGAATTACCTGCTACAAGTTAACTGTATAAATAATGACAAGACATATAAATCTGGTTTTACACTATCAATGTGACATCTCGGATAATTTAGAGATAGCAGCTATTATTATTGCGAATCCCACTGCGTCCATGAAGATGGATTGCTCTCGCTGTTCCAATAGAAATGTAATTCCAGATAAAAGTCTTCCTTATTTAAAGATCATAAAAGTCAAATTGGGTCGCTGGAAAGTTGATAACTTTTTACGCAGATAATGAAAGAGAGAACACTAAGACAATCAAAAATTAATTTGAACTAATTCATGATTTCAGTCAAAAATTGTGTTCAAAAAATGATGTACTTAATGATTATATAGCAAGTAATTTTGAAATTTTATTTCTTTTAATTATAAAATGTATATTTTCATACTAGTTTCATGGTGGTGAAAAAGGTAATTTTGTTAATTTCATGTAAATACAGGAAATAGAATTTAAACGTCGTCTTTTCTCTTTTCATTGGTAGCTAATTCCGAGCATTTAAATGTTCTCAGGCGTTAATATGAAGTAACACTGAATTGACATGTCAGATATCGTCCTTCTTAAAAAAGACGATGTCATGTTTGGATCTAGACGTGATCATTTATTACACGTAATACGTATACTAATACGTTTTGATACTGATCAAAGACACATACTAATGTTCAATGTCTAGACGCGTTTAGTGACAAATAAAATAGATTAAAACATAATTATATAATATATTTGTCTTAATATATAAAATACAAAGACACTCACTGACTCACTGACTCATTCATCGCTCTACAGCCCAAACCGTAATACCTAGAAAGCTGAAATTTGGACACAAGACTTCTGACATATTGAATAGGTGCAATAAGAAAGGATTTTGCAAAAGTCGAGACCGTTCTTAAGTTATTGCCAAAAAACTGCAAAAAATATAACGCGCCTGTTTAATACCTTTAGGTGGTGTGGAAATTGAAACAAAATGTTTGGTCCCTTTCGCCGTCCGATGCGAAGCATGGGTACCCTGCTAGTGAAATATAAAAGGATCTTCAAGAAGGCTATAAGATTTGCAATCTTTTCACATAAGTAGATTCCTCTTAGGCTGCATACGACTTGAAGTTGGCTATTTAAAACTATATCTGATATCTAATCTGATGATACTATTACTACTAAATGTAAAAATATTCTTTCACAACGTGTAAATATTAAATTTAAACTTATAGATTCGACGCACACTATCTTTCGCTGAATTAAGTTTATCGTATTTGGAGAATGGAATCTGTTTTCATAGAAAATCAACTAAGGCTACGACTACCCTTTCCAATAAGAAAATAAAGCTATGTGGACTTTATTATCGCGTTTCCTTTTTCGACACCTAGGGACATAAAAACTATTTTTTCATAAACCAATTTATCAACAATTCTTATATTACTTTCCTGTAATCACTTTCAAGTTATAATCTATTTTCATCTTAAGTTTAAAGTTAAAACTATAACTCGATGCAAATATGATACCATCATAGAACTCACGGTTGCATAATTATTTATTTCGTATTTTTTGTCATCACGCTTTAATTTGATATTAATTTTTTCTCACATATCAAATAGGATTGTTAGTATTATTTAACTATCCTTTGGATCGCGATCTGTGCTTGTTACCTGTCCTTATTGTTTCTTAAGATGGGAACTTACACATTTGGAGTTTATTACGTGAATAGGAGGCTGCAATACTTTTTACAAATATATATTTTGTTAATAAAGTACGTAAAAAATTCGTTTATATTACATTTTAAGATATTCTAAGAGAATTTGAAAATCATTGTTAGTTAATAAAATTGTTTTGAAATTAATTTACTTATTTTCTTATTATATTCCTCGTAAATGATTATTGAATTACAATCCATATTTGTGAATTATACAATTTATTATGTGTAATTGTAATGAAATAGACTAATAAGCTCTAAATAGACAGTAAATACAATATAATCATATTTTCTAAATGAATAACTTAAAAGAGTATTTATGAAGATTCTTGTTGAATATTTTCCATAGTTTTTCTTTATGGAAGGTGCATCTTAACTTGCATGTTTCATTTTATGAGATATATATTTAGAATAAAAATTCTATCTACATAGAAAACGTTGAATCTCATACTAATATAGTCAAAATGACACGGTGCCTGAAATATATAATAAATTAGTTTATATAATTTAAGAGCGTTTCAAAAAAATTGAATTTAAAAGTTATATGAGAGATTAAACTGTTCCAAACTCCCGAAAACGTGTATATTTTAAAAACTCTCGTATAAGGAGATTTGTGAGTTATACCAGGATATAAAGCGCCAGGTGTCTGCTGTCGCCTTGAATACTCTGCGGTGAAGATAATACTATAACTGTTATAACCTGCAATCAGTTTCATGTTTCTATATATATATATATAAACGATTTATCACTTATCACGACATCTAGGAAATTATCTGTCCGATTAAATTAAAATTTTACATAGTTACTTCTTTTGCGACGTAGACGTCCACTAAGAATAGATTTACGGAATTCCTATCCCAACGGATTTAAACTTTTTGAATTTCGCCAAGTTTTTAACCTGAAGGAGCTATACACTTAACGCGTGGGTAAGAGTTACTATAGCAACGGTTACGATGACAACCGATAATATAACAACGGTTACCATAGCAACCTAAGTTCACATCCAAATTAATAGTGTACCCAGCGAAGCTGAAGACGTTTATATAATTCAAGTGTAGATAGAGAATGATATAGACAAACAGCGAGTGACATACTCATTGAGATGAGCTGAGATTTAATTGTAGTAATAAACATATAAGTGAAATGTTTTGTTATTCAGTTTCATAATTGTGTTATACAACCCTAAAAAATAACAAAACCTTTTCAAGGATCATGAGTTTCATGTTCCGTACTCGTATGTATTAGACGATAATCAAATTATATTCAATACGACGGTCAGGAACAGATAGAAGATTCACTGAACAAACTCGTTAAGTGTATAATTTGATTTCTGAATTTTATTAATACTTTACTTTACTTTTGGAGTTAGAGAGCTTTGACATTTTATTTTAAAGTATATTCTTAACTCAATGTACATTTCCCTATAATATAATATGAAATGGAATTATTGTATATTTTTTTTATATTTCTTGCTAAATATATTAAAAATATATATAGATATACGAGTATAATAGACATAATAAAATATATTAATTAAAATCATTCATTTAAACATTAAAGTGAAGAAAAAGAGTTAATGTAAATTTAATTTAATTATTATGGAATTAACGAAACAAGAATTATTAATTAGTTCTCCATTCAAAGAGCGACAGCGAGTGTGACACATACATATTAAATACCGTTTCTTTCTGATAACAGCCTACTAATTAATAAACACTATAGGGCTTCATATTTTATTACATATTCCCTAAAATGTACATTTAAGGTAATAAACAGATAACAATATATTGATTTTCAAATCGTAGTTATAATTATAATTCTTATTTTATATTATAGTTATATAGTTGTATAAATATTTAGTGCTGTTTGTTTCAGTATATAGTAATAGATAACTTTAGTAAAACGAAAATCACCTGTGTTAGTTGATTTGTAACCAATTAGTGTCAATTTATAGTCTTCATTAATTCATATTAAACCATTTTAGTTATAATTTAAAAAAAGTGAATATCAAAAGTTATTGCTTTGCCATTATTGTATCTGTTGTCAACGACTTCTGAATTGTGTGGCAGGTAGTATCTGCTTAAAATAATAATAATTGTGAATCAGCTGTATTGACTTTAATATTTTATTATATAGATCAAAAATATTATCTTCATAGTTCATAGTTTTCATTGAATTTTATTTGAGTACATAAAACTTGTAATTAAAAGTCTAACTTTATAGCAAAACTACACAATTTCATGGTCCTACTTCGAAAATTAAGAATGTGCCATAAGACTTTCGGCCACTATTTAAACTTCTTGTAGATGGAAATTTCGCTAAAATTTTTACCGAGTACTGAAATGAAACCCACTTCTAGTAAAAATCGAGTCAAATCATAGCCCGATAGCCAAATCAAGTTCCAAAATCAAGTCGAATCGTAACGTACAAACGTTAGTTTAAATGTTGGTTTTTGAGATTTCTTCATTAGTCAGTGTAGTGTAACAATAATAATTATTTGATTTCTACCCACTATTGTGAAATATTACTTCCAATTTGTATAAATACCCGGTAATAAGCTCAGTAACGGCAGTGTAGTAACGACCACGGGAATAGTAACACAGGCTACTGTGAAGTGACTCTGTGTGTATTAATGAATAAAATACTAAGTGTGTGAGTAAATGTTAATATGTGATTTATATATATATATATATATATATATATATATATATATATATATATATATATATATATATATATATATATAATCAATTATTCTCTATAATTGCAGATGTTTAATACATAGTTATGAGGAATATTTGGAAGATAAGAGTATTCTATAGTCAGTGAATGAGTAAGTGGTAACTGTTAGAGATCATTTAACCCACATTTGAAGTTTGTTGAATAATCTTTTAGGATTTTATTTGTTAATGGTAATGATGTGGGTCGTTGCTTAAAAAACTCTTTTCTTTCTCGAATTTAGACCGACATATTGTGTGACCTGATGTGCTTCGACACGAGAAATGTCTTTTGAGAGTGCATATACGAACGAGTAAGAGACGGAAACTTTTAGAGCGAGGATCTTCGAATAAAAGTTACAGAATAATTTTAGATCGAAGAATATCAATATTCCATATAAATAGTGTTCAATTTTGATAATAAATAACTTATACGAGTATTATCCATATTTTATATCTTTCTCCTTCTAATAAAGTACGTATTTTACGTAAAATGATCTGTACTTATTACTAAAACAAAGTGATATGTAAATGCTTTTAACTTTGTTCCGTACAACAAATAAAATGTATTATATATAGTAGCCACTTGAAAAATGCTAATACTTTTGCTTTTAATACTGTGAACTATTTTCATTCTACGATATAATAAGAACATGTTTTAACTCTTCGATATGAACTTAATATACCATATATTAAGCTTTATAGATATAGTACAAAAATATAAAAAGCTTTATAGTGTGAACATTAAAATTACTACACTTAATTATTTTATTTGAATAAATAATAAGAAATATATTATTAAAAATGTACCGCTTGTTTATTTTGTTTTAGATAACAGTTATAGGTATAATACATTTAACTTTGTGTTAAAGATATAATATATTTTAAAAGACCTCTATAAGGCGTCATGACAACGAGTCCTCTCTATTTTCCGCGTCTCTGTAATAATTTTAAGTCACGTACTGAAATTACACCTACCCTACATATAGTGTACACATTGTTACTGCTACCTTTGACATTTATAGAATATTATCACATTTCATTGAATAAAAACCATAGTGAAACAAGAGGGATGTTTAAAGCAGAGCATAAAATATTGAAAGAAAGTTAGTAAAGTTTTAATTTCGTAATTGTGATTTGTGTTACGACGGAATTCAACATCTATAAAATAATAAAGTGACAGACAATTATAAGTACAAGTCATGACTGAAGACCTCGGGAGGGATGAAGGGTATTTGTAACAGACTGAAAGACAGACCGGTCGTCACTTTGATAGACGTAGTTACGCTGGAATGCTTCTCATTATGTCACCGCTGAGTGTCCTATAGAGAGTATGAGAAATAAGATACGTGTCCTGAATTACTACAGGGTTGAAACATTGTACTTACTATGTATTTAAGATTCGAATTCATTTTATTTTTTTAAGTGTTGATTTATTATTTTTGGTAATTATTTAACATAACAAAACTGTACTATTTCCATTTCTTTAAGCTCTCGATGATAGCTCCATGTGAAAACTTGAAAGATTCTCTTGTTTAAATTATGTATGCATTATTTTATAAAAATATGACGTTTATACACGAACAAGTTTATACCGTGCCGTCGAAGAAACTGATAGGGATGGAGCGATATCGATAAACATAACACGATAACTGACCCGATTTTTTTTTACAAAATGTACGAAACTAAACTACTGCCGGATACTTTGGTACAAATTTGTTAACTAATATTATATTTTAATAACAAGATGTTAACGTACACGTATTAATTCTTGATTTATGATACTAATTTCTTTAAAATTTTCGAAGCTGTTGTAAAATAATTAGGTATAGGTATAACTCGACAATGAATCGAAATAATTATAATGACAGGTAATCTTTATTTATTTATTTTAATCAAAATCTGATGAATCGTCACTGTAATTAATATATGCGATCGATCACAACACTACAACTATCAAATGAGAACAATCATCGAGAGCTTAAAGAAATGGAAAAAGTGAAGCGTTACCAACAAGGACTTGGATAAACTATGTTTGTAACTTTGAATAATACTTTAGTTACTTTAACTTTTGTTTACTTTGGTTACTTTTAATAACATTCTAATATTGTTGAACTTTATAATATAATTATATAATTAAGTTCATCAATATTTAGAAAGGTATAAATATTATAATAATATCAGGTTACAGTCAAGTGAATAATAAATAGTATAAATACTTCGGCTTTCAATCAACACAATGTTTTAGGAGTAGTCTAAATTGAAATGAAAGAATTCTTTCAATTCCTAAATATTAGTAATAGTGTTTCGAGTTATGAAACTAATAAATTATACTTCATTCATTGAAATGTTTGCTTATTAATTTCGTTGTTTTCAATGAATGTTATTTATTGAAAAAGTTCTTATGAATCTGTTCTATTTACAATTTACTAAAGTTACAAAATAGAACCAACAAGTTCTATGTTAACTAATAATAACTAACATAAAAATGTACATTATTGTATAAACATGTTTTATTTTAGAGTGTAAGAATACAGTTTAAATAAATTCTTCGTATCAATTTAAACCTGTTAATAAGTCAATGCTTTTATTGACAATGAAATTGTTAAATTTGAAATAAATACATAAACGATCAAATTAGAATAAAGACACTGTTTTTAGCATATTATATGCATAGGTCGCCTCTGCTCGAGATATAGATTATGATTTGAAGGACCTGCCATAAGTTAACGACTTAACAAATAACGACAAGTCACATAAATTGAGCTTTACACTTTACATGTATCATCTCAGATAATCTCGAGATATTATTACTGAGGATCCCAGAACTGCCACCATTATGATAGATTGCTCTCTTTGGTCCAATAGAAATGACATGCCAAATAAAAGTCTACGTTATTTTAAAGTGATAAAAGTCATATTACGTAGCTTTTAGTTTGGTGATATTTTACTTAGCTAATGAAAGTCTCGACGCAAGAGACAATACTAAGACAGACAGTCTTAATTTCAACTAATTAATGATTTGAGTGACATCACTGTTCCAAACGAGGGAGAAACTGTGTTCACAAAAAGATTTTCAATAGCAAGTTATTTGGAAAAGGCTGGCTGAAGGTTTTTAATTATTCAAATAACGAATTTTGTCTATTTTTATTTTACTTTTTTATATTATAGGACGACTGTATAAAATATCGATTCATCTTTAATTGTTTTTCCAAACAGTAAACAATGACATGTCTATTTAAGTAAAAATGTTGTGATATAATAATATATTCCCTGCGGGAAGGATCTCCTGATCTCCATCACTTACTTATCTTGATTCTATCTCTGAAGTGTCTAGATAAATGTATATTTGTATTTATTTATTCTAAAGAATGATGTTTACTGAACATAGCTCGTTTTGTCGTTGAAGTCAGAGGACTGTTTGTGTCACTTGTTTGCTGAGTGATTGAAGAGAATTAATTTATTTTAGAGTAATAATGAATATTCGTACGTGGTTTGAAATATATTTAACAATAGTTTTTTAATATTTATTCAAATAAGTACGTTAGTAAAAATTATTTGAAACTAGTCTGATTGTACATACAGCGGCTAATTTAAGTAAAAAAATTACGTTTTTAGGTCTCTGTATTATAATGCCATCAGGATCTTTATAGCATTCAATGCTGCTCCGTTTTGAAATAACATTTATCTTTTATAATTGTCATCTGTAACGCATATAAGGAAAGTCGACACATGTGATATCACAACCCGTTGTTTCCAACATTGATAATAAGAGATCTGAATTTCAAACATCAGTTTCACTCCACAAAAAATAACTAGCACAGGTATTATCTTAGAAACGACTTTAATACCATAAATGCAAAACGTTATCATACTAGGGACGCCAAGAGACCTTCAATTTCGTGTCGCTGCACCAGCGAAATCTCGGGTGCCGTTTGCATATTGAGCGAAGCGAGCCCAGTGTAATGACTCATCGTTGTGGACAATGTCGGTAATGTAGGAGTTTTTAATGTAAAGCAAATTTTTCGCGCAAATTTTTTTTTCCCATTGACTTCGATGGGATATCAGTTTTTGGACAATTATTCTTCAACGACAAGACATTTTTCCATTTTTTTTAAAAACATCTCCTAATGTATGTCTTTTTGATTGCAAAATGTCATAATTTTCTGTCAAGTAGTTTTCGAGCCTATTCTCGACAAAGAACGTGAAAAAGTCTCCAATAGAGCGCTCCGCTCGCTGAGCTCAATAATTATTGTTCCTGACTTCAGACTCACAACACACACGGTATAATTAATTTGTGTAAATATAAGTTTATTCTTCAAGGTGTTGTCTGTTAAAAATGAAATATTCTAATTATTATAAATTATTAAAGTTAACTTCATGAATCTTTGTAAAAGTATAATTAATTTAGTAATGAGTAGACATTGTGAGTTTTTGTTACATCAATTGAATTGCTATCCGATTTAATCTCACAAATCACATAAAATATGTGATTTAAAACTCAGTACCGTGTAAAATTATTTTGTAAATAAATATATAAAGAGTATTCACGAAGATTTTCGTTAAATCATTTACCTATGGTACATGTTTTGTTTCATAAGTTACATATTTGAAATAAAACTTTTCTAACTACACAGAAAACATTAAATCTAATACCAACATACTTAAGAAGATATCTTAATAAGTGCTACGGCGCTTAAATAATAAATATGACTGTAAAAGTTATAAACAAAACTTTATAAAACTCCCGAAACCGGGTATATTTTATGTGAAGTGATTTGTTATCCCAAGGATTAGAGCGTCAGATGTCAGCTCACTGCATACTCTACGAGTAAGCTTATAATAACAATAATCTCCCACTAAAAGTTTTTTCATAGAACAAAACAAAATAATTAAATTTAAATGGCTTTTTATTCTTTAACAGGCATTATCGTATTATATTCCTGTGAATGCCTACATTATGAATTAAAAGTTTTAATTAATAGTTGCGACAGGAAAAGTCTGTTTACAGGTACCTATACATACGAGTATAAAAAAGACAAACGTCAAGTTCAACAATATATAATTGACTAATTATACCTTAACAAAACATAAGACTAAAATTCGTGAAAGCACTAGCTCAACTCTTTCACCGAATGGTTTCTTAAGTTATAAGTATTAGAAATTGGTTTTATAAGGAGGATGAAAGTAATAGACGAACGATCCCCTTTCACTCCCTGTGTCTTTATCTCTTTCCCTTCCTTTACTCCATATTTTCAAAGTAGTCTTTAAACTTTTAAATGAGGTGCCGTATTGTTCCATATTTATTATATTTAATGCGGTCTATTTCCCAATTATTAAATTCCCAATTATATAAACCCTTTTCAAGCTTTAAAGAATATATAAAAATATCCAAATTGGTCCAGTAGCATTTAATTATATTCTACACAAGGGAAATAGGAATTCAATTTTATATATGTATGTATGACAAACAACAAGAAAACGATACAGCAATATTTTTTTGTTATTTATACTTGAATCGTTGCGATTCGCGATTGAAGAATGTTATTTTAGTTAAGTATCAACAGTCAACATTTCTATGGTGATATGTTTATTTTATTATACACTCTGGCTGAATGACTTACTTCTCAATATGTGTGAGTGATCGGAATAATTGTATTCTGTGCTCGTGATTAGCATCTCCACTTGCTATCAAAAATGTTTTGCTGCATGTCACGCACGTTAACATACATGTCAAACACAATAAATTCTCACGACATTACAGTTCGAAGCCGGAAGCCGAAGACGATGACGGACGATGATGACGATGATGACGGATCAACCATGGATACAATCATGAATACCTTATGGTAGAATAAGAATAAGAATTTCCGGATTATATACTAGTTATTTGAGCATAGCTGAACTTGCGATACAAAATAATTGTTGTTCTAAAGTTCTATAAAGAATTGCAATATCGCTCTGGAATATATTAGATTTGTTGATTGTTAATAAATAGTTAACATAAAAAATTACGCAGTTGTTGATGCCGCGATTCTGCCAACGAGTAAGGACTTCGATGGGTTTTGAAACTAGAATTCCGACATAACTACCGCATATATAAATATATATATAATTATCGATAACGAGAGTTACAATACAAAAATCTTTTTATTAGTATTTTTTGGGTAACTAATAAATAATTACATATCTTTAAAAAAATACTTTTATACGATAAACACCAAACAACTAAATAGTTAAAAAATTGTAAGCATCTCCATTCGTACGCGAAGAGCAAGTTTAAAAATGTTTTACGTATTTCAAGTTTTCGCTACTTTATTGCGAGCTTAAATTACATATACTTGTCGTCGAGTTTTAGTTTCTGTTCATCACATATCATATATTATTAAGGGCCATCAAACCCTTTTCGGATTAAATTTTATTGGATTTTTAAATGTTTTTTTAACCCAATATTTTAGTGATATTGGTGTTTAGTTAACCTGCGATAGTATAAAGGTTTGATATATAATATAATATATAATATATAATATATAATATATAATATATAATATATAATATATAATATATAATATATAATATATAATATATAATATATAATATATAATATATAATATATAATATATAATATATAATATATAATATATAATATATAATATATAATATATAATATATAATATATAATATATAATATATAATATATAATATATAATATATAATATATAATATATAATATATAATATATAATATATAATATATAATATATAATATAAAATATATAAATAGTAAATCTGTGATTTAACCAAATATTGGTTGTTATATCTGTTCTAATTATATACATCGATGAAGTAGTTCCATGTACTTCTAAATAGGTGTAACTGGCATTCCATATAACTAATTGTTTGCTAACACTAAATAATTCGTTACGCAATACATTCACAAACTATATTTCATTTAATAAACCACAATGTCTACTTGACCTGCTGTATCTAGACTTTATTTTCAGTGCCATTTGATTTATAATTATTCTATCTAATTCATAACTTAGAATTAAAAAGAAGTTACAAAAATTTTCCTATCACGCTGTTCTGAATTATTTTGTCCGATAACTGTGAAATGCAGATATAATGTGTTGGTTTGTGATATGTCTTATAAAAAAATATAGTTATTAACACTTTACGCCAAATAAGCACACATTGCATTTATGAGAAGTCACGAGTTTATAGTAATGATTATATTAAATCACAGCCATAATTGGTATGTGAGAACTGTAGTACCAAATCAAAAACAGAATAATCAAGCACGGAACTAGTTCCACGTTGCTTTTACATGTACAAGTTATAGTGATTTTAACTTTAAAAATTCAATATAATACTTGTTATATAATGGTTTATTTTGTTGGTATATCGATTATTGTCATTGTGTTGTTTAACTTAATATTTACATTTTCCTTAGTTTTGTCTTTAGAGTTTGAAAGAAAGTTCGAACTATGTGGGCTTTTATGTTTTCTAACCGATTGAACATATATATTGATACTTCAATGTTTCAACAATATGATTTATTTATTTCAGTGAATCTAAAAATGTTTAAGAAACTCTATATCTATGGAATTCCACTATTTAAATTCATTATTAACGAAACAAGAATTATTAATTGGTTTTACTTACAAAGAGCGACAGGAAGCGTGATTCAATACATATTAAATACGGTTTCTTTCTGATCATATTCAGATAACAGCCTACTAATTAATAAACACTATACGGCTTAATATTTAATTACATATTCCCCATATAATACATTTAATGTAATGAACAGATACCAATATATTGATTTTGAAATCGTAGTTATAATTATAATCCTTATTTTATATTATAGTTATATAGTTGTATAAATATTTAGTTCTGTTTTAGTACATCGCGATAGTTAACATTGGTTAAACGAAAGTCACCTGTCTGTCTGTTTGTTGGTTTGTGACCAATTAGTGTCAATTTATAGTGTTCATTAATTCGTTTTAAAGCATCTTAGTTATAATTTTAAGCAAGTGAATATCAAACAAGTTATTGGTTTGTCCTTATTGTATCTGTTGTCAACGACTTCTGAACTGTATGGCAGGTAGTATATTCTTAAAATTATAATAATTGTGAAACTGCTGTATTGACTTTAATATTTTATTAGATTAGATTAGATTAAAAAATATTATCTTCATAGTTCTTTTATTTCATTTACTTTTACTTGAGTAACTTTTAATTGAGTAACTTGTAAAAAAACACACAATTTCATGTGTCATACCTCGAAAACAAAGAATGTGCCATACACCTTTCGTCCACTATTTAAAAGCCTTGGAGAAGGAATTCTTAGCGAGTACTTAAATGAACCCTACTTCAAGTAAAAATCAAGTCGAATTATAGTCCTTGCAATTATGTCAAAAATCAAGTCAAGTCATGACGTCCAAACGTTAGTTTAAACATTGGTTTTTGAGTTTTCATCATTAGTCAGTGAATGGTCACATTTCACTTTCAGATGAGTGATTAAGTAAGTGGTAACTTTTAAAGATCATTTAATAAACCTTTGAAATCTTTTCATTCTCGAATTCAGACCGACATATAGTGTGATCTGATGTGCTTCGACACCAGCAATGTCTTTTGAGAGTGCATATACGAGTAAGAGACGGAAACTTTTGGAGCGAGGATCTTATAATAAAAGTTACAAAAGAATTTTAGGTCTTTATTTGAAAATCTTTATTGAAAATAAGTTTCATACAAAATATTTTTTCATTGTCAAAACTACCACCAGCTCGGAAAATTATTTCCACAGAGCTGAGAAGAGCTGGCGACAGAAACTCAGCGGGATTGTCATGATTATTTTTTAAATTAGAGACCGACACAATTTTGGGTTAAAATTAAAGAAACCATCGGAACTCTAAACACCTAAGAGTGACCAAAAGACATATCATCTCAAAATCGAATGATGATACTATAAAGTCTCTCCCAAAAGATAAAATTGCCGCAGAACTAGAGTCACGACTTCAATTCTATAAACAATTTATGATAGGTGCTCAAACAAATAAAGCAGGGTTAGGATCAAGTTGGAAACAACAAGACTTAGAAATAACAAAATCCTTTATTCGGCAAGATGAAAACGATAATTACCGGTTGCATGCGATGAGCCTAGAATTGCAAAATGAATGGGTGACCATAGGAGATTTTTGTATTCCGCTAGCTTTGAGATGGCGCACCCTGCTTCATGATTGATCCCCAGCATTATTGAAATTTTATGTTAATGCTTTCCAAATGACTCTCCCAGATCAAAGTAACTTAGTAAGATGGGACAAAGCCACCGAAAAATATTGCAACATCTGCGGGGAGGCAGTAGGAACCGCGAAACACTTGCTAGTAGGGTGTAGGGTACTATTAAATAGAGGTAAATACTCGCGTCGTCACGATAAAGTATTAGAAATCATACGAGAAGCGGTTAGTCTTTTTGTAGCAAGAGCGCAGAGGGGTATAAAAACCACAAAAAAATCAGTAGAGTTCGTAAAGGCAGGTTCGTCCAAAAAATCTAAATTAACACCTTATTCCATCTTGGACGCGTCTCCTGATTGGACTATCATGATGGACACGTATGAAAGGTAATACAAAATCCCCGGGGATGTTTGTGTTTCGTCATCTAGGCCGGACGTATTTAAAACAACTAAGGCGCGTTATACTTGTGAAGCTTACTGTACCCTGGGAAACAAACATACCCAAAGATCAAACATTTAAGCTTAACAAGTATTACGAACTGTGTAACGAACTGATCAGGAATAAATTTATAGTTAATTTGTACGCTGTAGAAGTAGGAGCGAGAGGTATAACAGCAAAATCTCTCTACAATTTATTTAAGGATCTCGGCCTTTCTAGAACGATCATCAGTTCATTTCTGGAACGTATTTCAAAGGCAGCTTTAGTAGGTTCTTACGATATTTGGTTAGGTAGGGAGAGGAGCGTGAACAGTGAAGGTGAGCGTGTATGCGCATACTAAAGGGGCCCCTTAAACCTACACCTGGGTCGCAAGTCCCAGGCATTGTTTGCGCTCCTTTTCCTGCAACGCGATGCGCCCGGCACCCGCACGGTGAATCCATGGAATGCTAAGAAGCTTCGTCTCATCTCTAAATTCTAAATTACATAAATACATTACAATACTAAGTAAATAATTTTGAAGTAGCCTGGCAGCGATCGCTTCATACCCACGGTGCATTATCCTCTAAGTATTCAGATACATTGTAGTATCCTTTTGCACACAAACGTTCCTGGTTATTCTCTTAAATTTTTAAATGGTAATACTTTGGAACGTTTGCTGGGACTTTGTTGTAAAACTGTATACATTGCCCCATGAAAGATTTACTCACTTTTTTAAGTCGAGTAACAGGTAGCGTGAGCTTATGTTTGTTCCTGGTATTTATAGTGTGTATATCACTGTGCTTAATAAAATTGACAGTATTTTTATGTACATATTTAAGATTTTCAAAAAAATACTGACTGGCGACCGTAAGTACATTAATTTGCTTAAACTTATCTCTTAAAGAATCTCTTTTTTGTATAACGAAAATGGCATTTATATCAGTAGCACTACCCCACAGTAGGATACCGTAAGACATTATGCTATGACAATAACTATAATATACTAACTTAGCAGTAGTCTCGTCAGTTAGGGATCAAATTTTTTTAACAGCGTGCGCGGTAGAGATAAGTTTACTAGCCAATCCAGCTATATGACGGCCCCATTGTAGCTTAGCATCAACAGTGATTCCTAGAAAAACTGTGGATTCCACCACTGCCATCGCTTCCTCATACAATTAAAAATACATTAGTTTGCACCTGTTTAATATTAGAAGTAGAAAGTCTTTGAAGTTTAGTCTTCTTATTATTAAGAAACAGGTTGTTAACACTAAGCCAATGCACTATTCTATAGAGAGCCTTGTTTACGTCATCATACATTATCTGATGCCGTTTTACTTTAAATATTAAAGAAGTGTCATCAGCAAGGCCGGCAACGCTCTTGTGAATCCTCGGATGTTGCAAGAGTTCATGGGCGGCGGTGATCACATACCAACGGTAACCCACAAGCTCGTTTGCCCTCCTCTAAAATAAAAAAAAAAAAAAAAAAGCAAACAATACTATCTCATTATGTTTGTCTACAAAAGTAGGCAGGTCATTTATATAAACAAGGAAGAGAAATGGGCCTAAGATTGAACTTTGAGGAACCCCCATATCAATCGGAAATAACTTGATGAATGATAGTAAATAACTTAAATTATCCATATCTTATAATAAAATGTTATAATAAGGGAGTGTGAATTGTTTGTATGAATTTAAATGATTACTTAGGCCAAGGAGTATTAAAAATAAGTGTTTTTATGAAAATAGCTGCATGATAAAATAATCGTTTATTAAAGATCAAAACATGTTTAACTCTTGGATATGAACTTCATATCTGGCGCTTTATGGATATATTACAGAAATATTAAAAGCTTTATAGCGTAGACATAAGAATCACTACACTTTATTTAGAAATATGTAGCAAAATTCTAAATGTACTGTTTGATTTTTTTTTTTTAGATAGCTGATATATAATACTCTTAACCTTGTGTTAAAGATATAATATATTTTAAAAGCCATACTCTCTATAATGCGTCAAGACAACGGGTCCTCTCTATTTCTCGCCTCTCTATAATAATCTTAAGTCACGTACTGACATTACACCTACCCTACGTATAGTGTACATTGTCACTGCTGCCTTTGATATTCATAGATTACTGCCACTTTTATTGAATAAAACTATAATGAAACAAGAGGAGTGTTTAAAGCAAAGCATAAAATATTGAAAAGAAAACTCGTTAAGTTTTACTTTGTTAAACGAGTGATTTTTGTTACGAAGGAATTCAACATCTATGAAGTGACAGACAATTATAAATACAAGTCTTGACTGAAGTTCTCGAGAGGGAAGGGTATTTGTAACAGACATAAAGACGGACTGGTCGTCGCTTTGATAGACGCAGTTAGGCTGGAATGCTTCTCATTATGTCACCGCCGAGTGTCCTATAGAGAGTATGAGAAATAAGTTACGTGTCCTGTATTACTTCAGGGTTGAAACGTTGTACTTACTATGTATTTAAGATTCAGATTTTGTTTTATTTTTTAAGTATTGACGTAATATTTTTGGTAATTATTTAACATATAAAATACCTAGCGTTAAGAACAAGGCCTTGAATAAACTACTTTTGTAACTTTGAATACCACTTCAGTTACTTTAACTTTTGTTTATTTTATTTTGGTTTACCTTGGTTACTTTTAATAACATTCTAATATTGATGAATATGATGATATAAAGTAATATAAAATATTGATTTTTCAACATAATAACTATTTAATCATAGATAATGATAGTATAATAATAAATAGTATAAAAACTTCGGCTTTCAATCAACACAATTTAGAAGTAGTTTAAATTGTAATTAAAGATGAAATCTGGTATTTTTTTATACATTTACATACATTTCTTCAACTCCTAAATATTAGTAATAGTGTTTCGAGTTAAGAAACTAATAAATTGTAGTTTATTCATTGAAATGTTTTCTTTTTCGATTCGTTGTTTTCCAATGAATGTTTTTATTGAAAAAGTTTCAAATAGTTCTTAGAAATCTGTTCTATTTACAATTTAGTAAGTTTCATGAAACTATATTCTAAATACAAAATAGAACCAACAAGTTCTATGTTATGGTTACAATATTTGCAAATAATTTAAACATAAACATTTTCACTATTCACAGAGTCAAGACGGGATGGATGAAATGGCGACAAATTACCGGGACAACATGCGATGCCCGAATTCCCCTTGAACTAAAGATGAGAATCTATAAAAAAATCATTAGACCTGTCGTTATGTATAGATCTGAGTGCGGGGCGATGAAGGTGATAGATAAAAAGCGTTTACATGTAACGGAGATGCGAATGTTAAGTTGGATGTGTGAGGTGACAAGAAGATATAGAATAAGAAATGAGTATATTAGGGGCAGCTTGGGATTAGAGCCAGTGACAATAAATTAGAAGTAACCGTCTGTCATGGTATGGGCATGTTATGAGGAGAGATGTAAGGAATGTGACCAAAAGAGTGCTGGGAATGGTAGTGAAGGGATGGACAGGTAGAGGACGGCCGTAGAAAAGATAGATGGACTGCGTAAAAGACGATATGGAGAAGAAAGGAGTGTGTACAAAGATGACGAGTAACAGGAGAATATGGAAGAAAAAAACATACTGCGCCGACCCCACAAGTGGGATAAGGGCAGGAAGATAATGATAATAACAATTGACATTATTGTATAACATTTTTTATTTTAGAGCGTAAGAATAAAGTCTTAATCAATTCTTCGTATCAATTTTGCCGCCACAGCGCGTTAGTCGATATTACAGGTATTGATAGCGACAGTATTTCAGATGATTGTCTGTAATTGTGTGTGATTCGGAGGCTGCGACTCAATTTAATTGAATGTAAATAATTAATTGGATATCGGAGAAAATGGTATGTGATATCGTATTATATATTTTTTCACTTTTTTGGTACATAACATACCAAATTATACTTTATATAAAATTTCCATAAGCGAGTCTGTATAATTTATTTATTCTTAGATATTTTAATTTTACTGTAATTGTTCTTTAAGCAGTTACAACAGTTTTGTAGTGTCGCTCCATCTTGATGGCACGCAATTTTATATAAACATCACATTTAAACATTTTAATAAGGCAATGCTTTTATTGACAAAGAAATAGTTAAATTTTAAATAAATATATAAAAGAGCAAATTAGAATAAGGACACTCACGACTTGTCAAATCACAACAAGTCTCTTAAATTGAGGTTTACACTTTACATGTATCATCTCAGATAATCTCGAGATAGCAGCTATTATTACTGCGGGTCCCAGAACTACCTCCATTATGATAGATTTCTGTCTCTTTGGTCCAATAGAAATGACATGGCAAATAAAAGTCAACCTTATTTTAAAGTGATAGAAGTCATATTACGTCGCTTTAAGTTTAGTGATTTTTTACTTAGCAAATGAAAGTCTCGACACAAGGGAGAATACTAAGACAGACAGTCTTAATTTCAACTAATTAATGATTTGAGTGACATCACTGTTCCAAACGAGGGAGAAACTGTGTTCACAAAATGATCTTCTATAGTAAGAAAAGTCAGAAGGTTTTTAATTATTTTAATAACGAATCTTATTTATTTCTTTTTATTGTAGGACAACAAATGAGCATATATGTCTTCCGGTGGTAAGTGATTACTACTGGTCACTCTCTCACAACCCTAGAGAGTGAAGAAGGCGTATTTGTTATACTACTTTTGTATATACTCCACTAACAATATTAGTATATTAATTTACAAATATGTACTATAAAACCCTTTAACGTATTATAAGCCCGTTAGAACTAGCTATTGAGAGTAACATGAAAAAAAAATTTTTTCGAGCTTCGTATTTCACGGTGATGAAGAAAAGTTTATTTGATAATTTGATGCATAGGAAATAAAATTGAAGCATTTTTTTCTCTTCATTATAATTCAATTTTAAGCATTTTTGGTTTTCAGGTATCAATGTAAAATTATATAAAATTTATTAACTTCGAGTTCGACATGTCAGACATTGTTCTTAATTAAAACGAATTCAAGACGGTCATTTATAACTTGAAATCAGTATAAGTATCAAAGACATATTAAGGTTTAAGGTCTAGACGCGTTTATCGATAAATAAAAAAATATATAGAAAAAATATAACTAAAGCTACAAGATTTGAAATATTTCTCACTTAGTTTGTTTCCACTTAAGCTGTTCCACTTCAAGTCGTATGAAGTTGGCTATTTAAAAAACTATAACGAATACATAGTAAAATAATGTAAAAATCTACTTTCATTATTTAAACCTGTAGTTTCAACTTAGTTTAGCTGTAGATGAAATAAAATAAGTGAATCGTATTTGAACAATGGAAAATGTTTTCATAGTAAATCGATTTAGGCTACCCTTTCTGATAAGAAAATAGAACCTATGTAGGTTTTATAAACGCGTTCCGTCTTTCCACACCTAGGGACTTTACTAAATAATTATTGGGATATAATACATATCTTCTTTAAAACGTTAATTATTTTCTATGTGAATTATAAAATGAATTATCTGTATTTGTAATGGATTATTGAGCTCTCACTGATCGACATTAAAAAAATACTTGTCATTGTGATAACGTCAATTATTGAAACAAGGATAGTTATAATTCAAACATATTTCTTTAATCCCAGAATAATTCTCTGCATTAATTGTTTAAAATATCGTTTCATCTTTAATTGTTTTTCCAAACAGTAACATTAACATGTTTATTATGGTAAAAATGTTGTGATATAATAATATATTCCCTGTGAAATGGATCTTTGATCTCCATCACTTATCTTGATTTTATCTCCGAAGTGTATAGATAAATGTATATTTGTATTAATTTATTCATAAGAATAATGTTTGTTGAACATAGTTTGATTTGTCGTTGAAGTCAGAGGACTTTTTGTCACTTGCTTGAGGAGTGATTGAACAGAGTAAATTTATTTTAAAGTAATAATGAATATTCGTACTGGGTTTGAAATACATTTAACACTGCAAATTTTTACATTTATTCAAAAAGTGCGTTAGTTAAAATTACGGGTTTAATTATTTGAAACTAATATGACTTTATATAAATTTCTTTATATTTTAAAGTCGTGAGTATCTTAATAGCATTTATTACTACTCCATTTCGAAATATTTTATTTTATAATTGTCAGCTGTAACCCGTATAAGAAAATTCAGTACATGTGACATCACAACCCGTCCTCTCCAACATTGATAACGTGGAAGAATACTTATAAGAGGTCTAAATTGCAAAACTTTAACCACAGCTGCACTTCACAAAAAATCACTAACACAGATTTTATCTTAGAAATGACTTTAATAACATAAATGCAAAAAATAATCATACAATTATTGTTCCTGAGTTTAGACAAAAAGAAAATTGCCCCTTATTGCTAATTTGTTAGAGAAAAAATTTATGTCCTCAATAAAGAGTAATTGAAAAGTATATAATGAAAGTAACTTACTAATTGTAGACAACAGGAATGATTAGTATTAATTTGTGTAAATCTAAGTTTATTTCCCAATGTGTTGTCTGTTAATTATTATTATTATAAATTACTCTTATTAAAGTTAAATTCATGATTCTTTGTTATTGTGAAAGTATCATTAATTTAGTAGTGACATAGACATTGTGTTTTTTTAGTTACATCGATTATGGTTACATACTTAAGAAGATATCTTATTATCTATATTTTATTATCTATATAAGTGCTACGGTACATAAATAATAAATATGACTTTAAAAGCTAAATACGAAACTTTTCAAACCTCCCGAAAGCGGGTATATTTTATGTGAAGTGATTTGTGAGTTATCCCAGGGATTAGAGTGTCAGATGTCAGCTGTCGCACTGCATACTCTACGAGTAAGCTCTTATTATAACAGTAATCTCCCACTACCAGTTTTTTCATAGAAAAAGGAAACTTAAGTACGTTACAAAGAATTAAAATTAAATGGCTTTTTATTCTTTAACAGCCAGCCCTATTATATTCCTGTAAATGCCTACATGTGAATTAGAAGTTTCTCATCGTTAACGCAACAGGAAAAGTCTTTTTATAGGTATCTATATACAGAAGAAGAACAAACGTCAAGTTAAAAAGTAAATAATTAAGTAATTACAACTTAACAAAACATAACACTAAAATTCGTGAAAGCACTAGCTCACCTCTTTCACCTAATGGTTTCTTCAGTTATAAGTATTAGAAATTGGTTTTATAAGAAGGATGAAAGTAATAGATGAACGACCCCTTTCACTCCCTGTGTCTTTATCTCTTTCCCTTCCTTTACTCCATATTTTCAAAGTAGTGTTAAAATTTTCTAATAATAAGGCCGTACAGTACCGTATTTTTTATATTTTTATGCGGACCTTTTCCGAATTATTGTCTTCATTGAAACCTTTCTCAAACATCAAGGAATATATAAAAATATCTAAAATGGTCCAGTAGCTCTTAAGTTATAGCCTAAACAAGGGAAAGAGGAATTCAATTTTGTATGTATGTATGACGAACAAGAAAATGATACTGCAATATTTTATTGTTATTTATACTTGTATCGTCGCAATTCGGGATTAAATAATGTTATTCTAATTAAGTATAAACAGTCTTTCTATGGTTATATGTTTATTTTTATACTATAATAAAAATTAATATTCGATTTTCAAGTTAACTTTTTCGTCACATTTACTGTTTCAAGGGCACGGTCGAGAACTTATCTTCAAACTCCGATCCATCTTCATTGAGGCTTCACTAAAACATTGTTTGCTTCAGCGCCGGTGACACGAGTAAAGAAACAGATCTATTACAAGAACAAGAAATAAACCAAATTAATTATATTTTTATTTAATTAAAGTTGAATATTCAAGACATTATTTAATTATAAGAATATTACATAATAATGTAATATCCTTTTACTTACGTCTGCTCCTGAAGGTTAATTTATATTTTGGGTCACAGAGTAAAGATATATATTTATTTTGGTAAACATTATTGTGGGGGAGGTTAATGAAGTTTAGGCTAAGTACACATCTTGGATCTTAGATTACATTTACATTTTTAGTGCAAAAATGTTAATTAATATATATTATAAATACATACAAAATTTATTATTTATTATTTATTATTTATTATTTTTATGATCCTATAAAAACTGGCGAAGTTGACAGAATAAGATCTGTATTCGTGATTGGCATTTCCACTTGCTATCAAAAATATTATGTTTTTTATCTGATATATCTTTTTTGAAAGAAAGTTCGTTAAGTTTTAATTTCATAATTGTGATTTTTGTTACGAAGGAATTCAATATTTATAAATGAATAAAGTGATAGACCATTACAAATACTTATAAGTCGTGACTGAAGTACTCAGGAGGGATGAAGGATATTTGCAACAGACAGAAAGACAGGCCGGTCGTCACTTTGATAGATACCGTTACGCTGGAATTTTTCTCATCAGGTCACCGCCGAGTGTCCGCTAGAGAGTAGATGTAACATTTTTGGTAATTTTTAACATATAAAATAACTAGCGTTACCAACAGGGCCTTGAATAAACTACTTTTGTGACTTTGAATAATACTTTAGTTACTTTAACTTTTGTTTATTATATTTTGGTTTACTTTGGTTACTTTTAATAACTATTTATGGATTTAGTAATATAAAATAATTATATTATTAAGTTTATCAATATTAGAAAGTTATAAGTATTATAATAATATTAGGCTATAGTCAAGTGAATAATAAATAGTATAAAAACTTCGGCTTTCGATCAACACAATGTTTTAGGAGTAGTCTAAATTGCAATGAAAGAATTCTTTCAATTCCTAAATATCACTAAAAGTGTTTTGAGTTATGTTTGTTTTGAAGATTCTTTGTTTTCCAATGAATGTTATTTATTGAAAAAGTTGCAAATAGTTCTCTTGAATGTGTTCTATTTACAATTTACTAAAGTTACAAAATAGAACCAACAAGTTCTATATTATGATTAAAATTAACAAATAATTTAAACATAACAATTTACATTATTGTATAACATTTTTCATTTAAGAGTGTAAGATCACTGTCTTAAAAAAATCTTCGTATCAATTTTGCCGCCACAGCGCGTTAGTCGATATTACAGGGATTGATAGCGACAGTATTTCAAATGATTGTCTGTAATTGTGTGTGATTCGGAGGCTGCGACTCAATTTAATTGAACGTAAATAATTAATTGAATGTCGGGGAAAATGTTATCTGATATCGTATTATATATCTTTTCACTTTTTGGTAAATAACACACCAAAATATATTTTATATAAAATTTCCATAAGAGAATCTGTATAATTTATTTATCGATAGATATTTCAATTTATATTTTAAATAATAATTGTTATTCAGGCAGTTGCAACAGGTTTGTAGTCTCGCTCCTTTTCGATGGTGCGCAATTTTATATTGACACCACATTTAAACCTGTTAATAAAGTAATGCTTTTATTGACAATGAAATAGTTTAATTTGAAATAAATATATAAAAGCTCAAATTAGAATAAGGACACTCACGACTTGACAAATCACAACAAGTCTCATAAATTTACACATTACATGTATCATCTCAGATAATATCGAGATAGCAGCTATTATTACTGCGGGTCCCAGAACTGCCTCCATTATGATAGATTGCTGTCTCTTTGGTCCAATAGAAATGACATGTCAAATAAAAGTCTACCTTATTTTAAAGTGATAGAAGTAATATTTCGTCGCTTTAAGTTTAGTGATTTTTTACTTAGCTAATGAAAGTCTCGACACAAGGGAGAATAAGACAGACAGTCTTAATTTCAATTAATTAATGATTTGAGTGACAACACTGTTCCAAACGAGAGGGAGAAACTGTGTTCACAAAATGATCTTCAATAGTAAGAAAAGTCTGATGTTTTTTATTAATCTAATAACTAATTTTATTGTATTTTTTTTCTATTGTAGGACAACAAATGAGTGATACCAATCTCTCACAACTTTAGAGAGTGAAAAAAGCGTATTTGTTATCCGTATACTATTGTATATACTCCGGTAACAATATTCCTGTATCAATTTACTAATATGTACAATGAAACCCTTTAATGTATTAAAAGCCCGTTAGATCAAGCTATATAGAGTAAAATTCATGTAAAAGATTTTTTTCCAGCTTCGTAAGTCACGGTGGTGTAGAATAGTTAATTTGATAATTTCATGCATAGGAAATAAAAATTGAACTTATTTTTTTCTTTTCATTATCATTCAATTCTAAGCATTTTATTTTTCAGGTATCAATGTAAAATTGTATCAAATTTATCAACTTCGAGTTCAACATGTCAGATAGTGTTCGTCTTAATTAAAACGAAATCAAGTCTGGATCTAGACGGTCATTTATTACACGAAATACGTATCAGTGTCAAAGAGATATATAAAGGCACAAAGTCTAGACGCATTTATCGATAAATAAAAAATATATAAAAAAAACATAACCATACAATAGTATGGTTTTAAATACATCAATAAATATTGAACTATAAACGAAACTATCTTCAAGACGGCTGCAAGATTTAAAATATTTGTCACTTAGTTTGATTCGAATTATGATACATACCACTTCAATTTGGCTATCCTTAAAACTATAATGGATATACAGTAAAATAATATAACTTTCATAGCTTAAAAGTTTTTCGTAGTTTCAACGTACTGTAGCTGTAGATGAACTAAAATAAGTGAATCGTATTTGAACAATGGAACACGTTTTCATAGGAAATCGATTTAGTCTATCCTTTCCGATGAGAAAATAAAGTCCATGTAGGTTTTATAAACGCGTTCCTTATTTTCAAACATAGGGAGTTAACTAAATAATTATTGGAATATAATACATATCTTCTTTAAAACGTTAATTACACAGGCACACAAAAAAAAAAATCATGAACCAGAGGGGTGACCCCATTATTCTTAGGTTTTTGGGATCGCTGAAACCGAATATGACAATAAAAACTAATTTTAAATGCCCGTTTTCCCGCTAGCACCCCCTTACTACCTCTTAAGGGGTGAAAATTGAAATTTTTGTATAAAATGAAGATAGATGTGTATTTCTACGTTTTTTGGGATGCTGAAACCGAAAATGATTACTAAAAATAAATTCATGACCACTATCACCCCTACCACCCATTACAGGGGGTGAAAATTTCAATTTTTCTATAAAGGCAAGATAAATTTGCATTTCTACGTTTTTTGGGATGCTGGAACCGAAATTTATAACTAAAAATAAATTCATGAGCACTATCACCCCCTTACCACCCCTTATAGGGGGTGAAAATTTAAAATTTTTATAAAATCAAGATAGATGTGTATTTCTACGTTTTTTAGGATGCTGGAATCGAAAATGATTACTAAAAATAAATTTAAGTTTTCTATCACTCATTAACACCCCTCACCAACCCTTACGGGGGGTGAAAATTTCAATTTTTATAATAATTCTCTACGAATAATTTTTCCCTGAATAATTCTCTACGAAACGATATTTTAAACAATTAATTGTTTAAAATATCGTTTCATCTTTAATTGTTTTTCCAAACAGTAACAGTAACATGTTTATTTTGGTAAAAATATTGTGATTTAATAATATATTCCCTGTGAGATGGATCTCTTGGTCGAAATCACTTACTTATCTTGATTCTATCTCCGAAGTGTCTAGATAAATGTATATTTGCATTCATTTATTCATAAGAATAATGTTTGTTGAACATAGTTTGATTTGTCGTTGAAGTCAGAGGACTTTTTGTCACTTGCTTGAGGAGTGATTGAACAGAGTAAATTTATTTTAAAGTAATAATGAATATTCGTACTGAGTTTGAAATACATTTAACACTGAAAATTTTTACATTTATTCAAAAAGTGCGTTAGTCAAAATTACGGGTTTAATTATTTGAAACTAATATGACTTTATATAAATGTCTTTATATTTTAAAGTCGTGAGTAGCTTAATAGCATTTATTACTACTCCATTTCGAAATATTTTATTTTATAATTGTCAGCTGGAACTCGTATAAGAACATTCAGTACATGTGACATCACAACCCGTCCACTCCAACATGGATAACGTGGAAGAATACTTACAAGAGGTCTGAATTGCAAACATTAACCACAGCTTCACAAAAAATCACTAACACAGATTTTATCTTAGAAATGACTGTAATAACATAAATGCAAAAAATAATCATACTATTATTGTTCCTGAGTTTAGACAAAAAGAAAATTGCCCCTTATTGCTAATTTATTAGAGAAAAAAATTTAAGTCCTCAATAAAGAGTAATTCAAAAGTATATAATGAAAGTAACTAACTAATTGTAGACAACAGGAAGGATTAGTATTAATTTGTGTAAATCTAAGTTTATTTCCCAATGTGTTGTCTGTTAATTCTTATTATTATAAATTACTCTTATTAAAGTTAAATTCATGATTCTTTGTTATTGTGAAAGTATCATTAATTTAGTAGTGACATAGACATTGTGTTTTTTTAGATACATCGATTATGGTTACATACTTAAGAAGATATCTTATTATCAATATTTTATTATCTATATAAGTGCTACGGTGCATAAATAATAAATATGACTTTAAAAGTTATATACGAGTTTTCAAACCTCCCAAAAGCGGGTATATTTTATGTGAAGTGATTTGTGAGTTATCCCAGGGATTAGAGTGTCAGATGTCAGCTGTCGCACTGCATACTCTACGAGTAAGCTCTTATTATAACAGTAATCTTCCACTACCAGTTTTTTCATAGAAAAAGGAAACTTAAGTACGTTCCAAAGAATTAAAATTAAATGGCTTTTTATTCTTTAACAGCCAGCCCTATTACATTCCTGTGAATGCCTACACGTGAATTAGAAGTTTCTAATCGTTAACGCAACAGGAAAAGTCTTTTTATAGGTATCTATATATAGAAGAAAAACAAACGTCAAGTTAAAAAGTATATAATTAAGTAATTACAACGTAACAAAACATAAGACTAAAACTCGTGAAAGCACTAGCTCAACTCTTTCATCTAATGGTTTCTTCAGTTATAAGTATTAGAAATTGGTTTAATAAGAAGGATGAAAGTAATAGACGAACGATCCCCTTTCCCTCCCCGTGTCTTCATCTCCTTCCCTTCCTTTTCTTCATATTTTGAAAGTAGTGTTTAAATTTTCTAATAATAAGGCCGTACAGTACCGTATTTTTTATATTTTTTATGCGGACCTTTTCCGAATTATTTGGTTTCATTGAAACCTTTCTCAAACATCAAGGAATATATAAAAATATCTAAAATGGTCCAGTAGCTCTTAAGTTATATAAACAAGGGAAAGAGGAATTCAATTTTGTATGTATGTGTGATGAACAAGAAAATGATACAGCAATATTTTTTTGTTATTTATACTTGAATCGTCGCAATTCGGGATTAAATAATGTTATTCTAATTAAGTATAAACTGTATTTCTATGGTGATATGTTTATTTTTATACTTTAATAAAAATGAATATTCGATTTTCAAGTTAACTTTTTCGTCACATTTACTGTTTCAAGGGCACGGTCGAGAACTTATCTTCAAACTCCGATCCATCTTCATTGAGACTTCACTAAAACATTGTTTGCTTCAGAGCCGGTGACATGAGTAAAGAAACAGATCGATTGCAAGAATAAGAAATAAACCAAATTAATTATATTTTTATTTAATTAAAGTTTAATATTCAAGACATTATTTAATTATAAGAATATTACATAATAAAGTAATATCCTTTTACTTACGTCTGTTCCTGAAGGTTAATTTATATTTAGGGTCACTGAGTAAAGATATATATTTATTTGGTAAACATTTATTTATTTATTTATTTATTTATTTATTTATTTATTTATTCATGCACCAGTAAATCACAATATACAATTTATTTAAAATAAAGTATACACAAAAAGGATGACTTATCTCTTAAAAGAGATCTCTACCAGAAACCCTTCGTTATCGGAAAAAATATTTTGATAATCGCGGTATAGGTACAATAAACATCGAAAAAAAAAAAATATAAAAACATATATATTAAAAGTATTAAAAAGATATTCAAATATATATTAAATACATACAAATTACATACATACACATTTATATCTGAATATATAAACACATATTTCTTAAATATACAAAAATATAAATAAAATACATACTTACATAAATATAATATATATACCGAGGACATTTTAGAGGGAGAGGAAGTAATTCTTCAGTCTAAACTTAAAGGAAGTAATAGTGGGACAGTCTTCGTACAAGTGAGGAGGTAATGAGTTCCAGAGTTGAGCAGCAAGAACAGAAAAGGATTTGCGGTAATGGGCAGTGTTATAGTGAGGCACCACAAGAAATTTTAAGGAAACACAAGATCGCTCAGGCAATTGTCTAGGTGGACATAATTGAAAGAGATCTTGCAAGTAAGAAGGAGAAGATTTTAGAAGAATTTTATAGAGAAGTGTTAATAAATGCACATTCCGGCGGAAGCGGATAGGGAGCCACTTTAACTCACGGCGGTATTCCGAAATGTGGTCAAATTTACGCAACCCGTAGATAAAACGGATGCATAAATTCTGAAGTCGATCGAATTTGTCAAGTAGCTCCTCAGTCGCATCTAAATAACAAATGTCAGCATAATCAAGAAGAGGAAGTAGGAGAGATTGGGCAAGTATAATTTTAGTTTTAAAGGGAAGTAAATTTTGAAGACGTTTAAGTGAGTGTAGCGAACGATATAGGCGCCTGCTTATATCGCTGAAGTGAGCTACCCAAGTGAAATGGGAGTCCATGGTTAATCCCAGATTTTTTACAGTATCTAGGTACTGTATTGGAGTACCATCGTAAAGAATAGAAGGCAAGGTGGAAAAATTGATTTTATTGCGAGATTGCTTGTTATAAATTATAATGGCTTGAGACTTATTTGGATTATCTAGTAAACCATATTCTTCTGCCCATAAGTGTATGTTTTCAAGGTCGATGTTGATAGATGCTATTCCCTGTTCGATTGTAGAAAAAGTGTCGTGTCTGTAAAGCTGTAAATCATCTGCATAGAGATGGTAGGAAGAAGATATTATTTTAGAGACTTCGTTTATAAATATAGAAAAGAGTAATGGAGATAGTACGCCGCCTTGAGGTACACCAGCAGAAAGATCCATCCAATGAGAAGAACTGTCATCGGATTTTACAATCTGCCGACGCCCGTAAAGATATGATTTGAACCAGTTTAAAACGGAAGGAGATATAGAGAAAGTGGAGAGGATACCAAGCAAAATATCAAAGTCCACTGAATTAAATGCATTACTAAAATCCAGAAGAACGAGTATCGTAAGCTGTTTATTATCCATCGCATATCGGATATCATCAGTAACTTTGATTAGTGCTGTGGTAGTGCTATGATGAGGACGGAAACCAGATTGAAAAGGACTTAAAAGATTATTACCAAGAAGGAATTCAGAGAGTTGCTTGTGTACAGCGTCTTCGAGAATTTTTGAAAGGAAAGGGAGTATAGATATTGGTCGATAGTGAGAAGGCAAGGTAGGATTACTTATTTTAGGTAAGGGAATTATATGTGCTGCCTTCCATGCAGAAGGGAATGTGAAAGTTCTTAAAGAAAAATTTAAAATATAAGTTATAATAGGTAATAGGATATCGATTATAGGTATAAGCATATCTCTACTAATATCGTCATTACCGACGGCCTTAGAAGAGGTAGAAAGTAGGAAATTTTTCACATCTCCCTCCGTTAAAACCTGGAAGAAAAAAGGAGAATCACAGATAGGTGGGGTGACATTTGACAATTGTTGCAGGGTTTTAGATTTACGTTCTTTAGAAAGTATTAAGGGTGGAGAAGAAAAATGTGTATTTAAAAGATTTAAATCAACAGTGTGATTGAGAGTATTACGATTTTTACCCACACCTAGTGACTTTAAGAAGTTCCACATTTGTGGACCCGAATGATTGTGTATGGAAGAAAATATATGACGACGTTTTGCATCCCTACACATTCTATTACAGAGATTACGCAGTGTTTTGTAAATTTTAATTTTATCTGGAGATGTATCTTTTTTGCAATTTTTTTTAGCTTTATCCCGTTTCGCCATGAGTTTTTTAATTGTAGGAGTAAGCCAAGGTGCAGGGAGATGTCGAACTCTTATTTGCTTAACTGGAGCATGGACATCATACAGCTTAATTATTTCTGCATTAAAGATGGTAACCATCTCATTAACACTCTGAGAGTCATACAGAGCAGACCAATTTATATTAAGTGCATCAGATATAAGGTTATTGGGGTTAATACTTTTAAGACTGCGACGAAATATACACTTTTGTTTGCGTTTGAAAAAAGGTAAGTTATAGCGAAGAAATAAGAGGTCATGGTAAGAGAAAGAGGCTGTTAGTTGACCATGACTTAGAACATTTTCAGACTTTGAAACAAAGATAAGATCAAGAAGCGATGGCTTGGAGTTAGGCGGAAAATGGGTCTCAGAGAGGGGACACAAGGTCAAATTAAAGGAGGAAATTAGGGATTCAAGTTTTTGAGCTCTAAAGTCATTTTTGACTAAACATGTATTTAAATCACCCATTATAATAACATGGCTGTAGGAAGGAGATAGCATATCGAGGAGGGATTCGAAAGTATTGAAATAATTGACATGAAGCGAAGGACTATAAAGAACGCCAACTAAAATTTTAGTATGACGAGCTATAATTTCAATGAAAAGGTATTCAAGATAAGGTTCGAGAGAAGGGTCAGAAGATTGCTTAACTATGTTAAAGGAAATACAGTCACGGAGATAGATACAGACACCACCACCTCCTTTAGAAGTTCGGTCATTACGTATCAGATTGAAGTTAGGAATGTTGTAGAAAGAGGTGGAAAGAGAGGGTTTTAACCAGGACTCTGAGACCAGAATAACGTCGACACTGACACCGTTAAATGATGCGAGAAGATCGGAGTAATGGGCCGGAATGCTTTGTGCGTTAATGTGAACTATATTGAGGCTTTCAGAATTGTTGCAAAAGACTGAATTAATTTGAGTATATAGGGAAGATGAATTACTGTGGGAAGAAGAAGAATTACTGGAAACACTGAGAAAATCATCATTAGAAGTACAAGAAAAATAGTTATCATCAATATTCAGTATATCCGACATATAAAAATTAAAAATAGTAAAAAAATAGAATAAAATAAAATAAATTAATATAATATAAATAAAATAAAATAAATAATTTATATAAAATATACAAGACTATTAAAAAAAATCAACAAAATCAATTTTACTACATACATGGCATAGCATAAAAAATACGTTAAAAAAATCTGGTAAAGTCTCGATAGTAAACTAACAATTAGGTAAAATTAAAAATAATAAAAAGAAAAAAAAAAATGGTTGTAAATGATTAACAGTAAAACAAAAACAAAAAGTATATAACAACCATACATTTTAAGATTAAAACAATATTAATTAATGTAACAAACAAAAATAAAACAATAATATTTTAAAAACCGGTAACACCTCGCAGTAACAACTTTCCGAACGCTCACTAGTGTCAACTAACTGACAAATGTCATAACAAATGAAATAAGAAAATAATATTAATTTATTTAAAGTCGACATTGTATTCGTTTTTAAAGTATTAAGGCAAATGAAAGGGAACGCAGCGTAACACTAAACATGTTTAGATATTTTAAAGACACAATAGCGATCGCGAAGTGAACACAACTCTTTAAGCAACTAGTTAACGTAATTACTTAGTTACCTTAAGAGCCCGGCGAGTTCTGGAAGATTGCTTATGTTCCTGATTTGCCAAAGAGGAATCAGTTGAAGAAGGAAATCTGTCAAGTAGCAGTTGTAGCTCGCTTAAAGAAATTATTTTACTCCTACTTTTATCCGGCAAGACTAAGACTATATTCCCCTCTGAAGTCCAACAGTTCTTGATACCGAAATGCCTGCGTGCAGTCATAAAAACCTCCTGCCGGGGCTTTGTGAGGAACTCAGATAAAGTGCAGCCACTTCCTTTAAGTGTGGTTTTTGAATTCCAAACAAGATTTCTATTTTTTAAACCAAGAAACTTGACTAATATGGGACGTGGTCTGTCTCTTTTAGCGCCGAGTCGATGACAAATATCAATGTTCTCTGTTGCTGAACTTGGCAGCTTCATGCGGTCAAACATCACAGATTTAATTATGGATTCTGTCTTCTCATCGGTAGTCTCTTGTAAACCATGAAACAAGAGAATTTTACTTCGTGATCTTGCTTCGTGTTTATCAAATCCTTCTGACAACAATTGTAACTGCTGCCGCAACATGGATAGGGTTTTCCAAACAAGACTCTTGAAAGCGGAGTATTCAGCTGCAAGTCCTGGGAGATCCTTACAAGTGCCAGAAGAAGTTTTTGAAGCTTGTGAAAGTGCAAGTTCCTTGTCAAAGTGATCCATACGGGACTCAAACATATTGACAATCTCATCCATGTTCTTACGTAGTTGTGTGTGTAGATCCATTTGTGATATTATCCAAAACTTGTTTGTTGTGAAAGTTTATTTATGCCAGGTATGTAGAATTACTTCTAGTACATTAAGTAAGGTTTTTTAATGTATATATGTAAAGTTTCACTATATAATGAAATTAAAAAACGGAGGACAAAAAACTATGTGTTGCTTAATGTACAACTACCCGCGAAAACATTATTGTGGGGGAGGTTAATAAAGTTTAGGCTAAGTATATATCTTAGATCTTAGATTACATTTATATTTTTAGTGCAAAAATGTTAATAAATATATATTATAAATACATACAAAATTTATTATTTATTATTTTTATGATTCTATAAAAACAGGCGAAATTGACAGAATAAGATCTGTATTCGTGATTGGCATTTCCACTTGCAATCAAAAATATTATGTTGTATATCAGACACATTAACATACATGTCAAACGCAATTAATTCTCAAGCCATTACAGTTCAAAGCCGAAACCAAACCAGCCGAGCCAAATTAGCTGAAATTCCATTTAATCTTTTTAGGACACTCTTGTCTCTCACATTAGATTTGTTGATTATTAATGAGCACGAGTACGAGCACGAGCACGAGCACGAGCACGAGCACGAGCACGAGCACGAGCACGAGCACGAGCACGAGCACGAGCACGAGCACGAGCACGAGCACGAGCACGAGCACAAGCACTAGCACGAGCATATATACTCTTAAAGTTGTGTTAAAAATATAATATATTTTAAAAGCCCTCTATAAGGTGTCAAGACAACGAGTCCTCTCTATTATTCGCGTCTCTGTAACAATCTTAAGTCAAGTACTTACTTTACACCTATCCTACGTATAGTCAACACATTGTCACTGCTACCTTTGACATTTAAAGATTATTGTCACTTTTATTGTATAAACTATAATACAACAACAAATTGTACAAAGCAAGACATAAAATATTGAAAGAAAGTTCGTTAAGTTTTAATTTCATAATTGTGATTTGTGTTACGAAGGAATTCAATATTTATAAATGAATAAAGTGATAGACCATTACAAATACTTATAAGTCGTGACTGAAGTACTCTGAAGGGATGAAGGGTATTTGTAACAGACAGAAAGACAGGCCGGTCGTCACTTTGATAGATATCGTTACGCTGGAATTTTTCTCATCATATCACCGCCGAGTGTCCGCTAGAGAGTATGAGAAATAAGGTGCCCTGAATTACTTCAGGGTTGAAACATTTTACTTACTATGTTTCTAATATTCAGATTTCGTTTTAATTTTTGAAGTATTGATTTATTATTTTTGGTAATTATTTAACATATAAAATAACTAGCGTTACCAACAAGGCCTTGAATTAACTACTTTTGTGACTTTGAATAATACTTTAGTTACTTTAACTTTGTTTATTTTATTTTGGTTTACTTTGGTTACTTTTGATAACTATTTATGAATTTAGTAATATAAAACAATTAAATTGTTAAGTTCATAAATATTAGAAAGTTATAAGTATTATAATAATATTACGCTATAGTAAATAATAAATAGTATAAAAACTTCGGATTTTGATCAACACAGTTTTTAAGGAGTACTCTAAATTGCAATGAAAGAATTCTTTCAATTTCTAAATATCACTAATAGTGTTTTGAGTTATGGAACCAATAAATTGTACTTCATTCCTTAAAATGTTTTGTAGATTCGTTGTTCTCCAATTAATGTTATTTATTGAAAAAGTTGCAAATAGTTCTCATGAATCTGTTCCATTTACAATTTAGTAAAGTTACAAAATAGAACCAACAAGTTCTATATTATGATTACAATTTACAAATAATTTAAACATAACAATTTACATTATTGTATAACATTTTTCATTTAAGAGTGTAAGAACACTGTCTTAAAAAATTCTTTGCACCAATTTCATCATCAGCGCGTTAGTCGATATTACAGGTATTGATAGCGACAGTATTTCAAATGATTGTCTGTAATTGTGTGTGATTCGGAGGCTGCGACTCAATTTAATTGAACGTAAATAATTAATTGAATGTCGGGGAAAATGTTATCTGATATCGTATTATATATCTTTTCACTTTTTGGTAAATAACACACCAAAATATATTTTATATAAAATTTCCACAAGAGAATCTGCATAATTTATTTATCGATAGATATTTCAATTTATATTTAAATAATAATTGTTATTCAGGCAGTTGCAACAGGTTTGTAATCTCGCTCCATTTCGATGGCACGCAATTTTATATTGACACCACATTTAAACCTGTTAATAAAGCAATGCTTTTATTGACAATGAAATAGTTTAATTTGAAATAAATATATAAAAGCTCAAATTAGAATAAGGACACTCACGACTTGACAAATCACAACAAGTCTCATAAATTGAGCTTTACACATTACATGTATCATCTCAGATAATATCGAGATAGCAGCTATTATTACTGCGGGTCCCAGAACTGCCTCCATTATGATAGATTGCTGTCTCTTTGGTCCAATAGAAATGACATGCCAAATAAAAATCTACCTTATTTTAAAGTGATAGAAGTCATATTACGTCGCTTTAAGTTTAGTGATTTTTTACTTAGCTAATGTAAGTCTCGACACAAGGGAGAATAAGACAGACAGTCTTAATTTCAACTAATTAATGATTTAAGTGACAACACTGTTCCAAACGAGGGAGAAACTGTGTTCACAAAATGATCTTCAATAGTAAGAAAAGTCTGATGTTTTTTATTAATCTAATAACTAATTTTATTGTATTTTTTTTCTATTGTAGGACAACAAATGAGTGATACCAATCTCTCACAACTTTAGAGAGCGAAAAAAGCGTATTTGTTATCCGTATACTATTGTATATACTTCGGTAACAATATTCCTGTATTAATTTACTAATATGTACAATGAAACCCTTTAATGTATTAAAAGCCCGTTAGATCAAGCTATTTAGAGTAAAATTCATGTAAAAGATTTTTTTTCCAGCTTCGTAAGTCACGGTGGTGTAGAATAGTTAATTTGATAATTTCATGCATAGGATATAAAATTGAACTTATTTTTTTCTCTTCATTATCATTCAATTCTAAGCATTTTATTTTTCAGGTATCAATGTAAAATTGTATCAAATTTATCAACTTCGAGTTCGACATGTCCGATAGTGTTCGTCTTAATTAAAACGAAGTCAAGTCTGGATCTAGACGGTCATTTATTACACGAAATACGTATCATTGTCAAAGAGATATATTAAGGTACAAAGTCTAGACGTGTTTATCGATAAATAAAAAATATATAAAAAAAACATAACCATACTATATGTATGTAAATACATCAATAAATATTGAACTATAAACGAAACTATCTTCAAGAAGGCTACTAGATTTAAAATATTTCTCACTTAGTTTGATTCCAATTATGATGCGTACCACTTCAATTTGGCTATCCTAAAAACTATAATGGATATACAGTAAAATAATATAATTTTCATAGCTTAAAAGTTTTTCGTAGTTTCAACGTACTGGAGCTGTAGATGAACTAAAATAAGTGAATCGTATTTGAACAATGGAATTCGTTTTCATAGTAAATCGATTTAGTCTACCCTCTCCGATGAGAAAATAAAGTCTATGTCGGTTTTATAAACGCGTTCCTTATTGTCAACATAGGGACTTAACTAAATAATTATTGAGATAGAGTACATATTTTCTTTAAAACATTAATTATTATGTATGGGAACTATAAAATGAATTATCTGTATTTGTAATGGATTATCGAGCTCTCAATGATCGACATTAAAACATTACTTGTCATTGTGCTAACGTCAATGTTTGAAACAAGGATAGTTATAATTCATTTTATTAATCCCTGAATAATGCTCTACAATAATTGTAGAAAATATCGATTCATCTTTGATAATTTTTCTAAACAGTAAACAATGACATGTCTATTTAGGTAAATATGTTGTGATATAATAATATATTCCCTGTGAGATGGATCTTCTGGTCTCCATCACTTACTTAACATCTCTGAAGTGTCTAGATAGATGTATATTTGTATTTATTTATTCATAAGAATGATGTTTGTTGAACATAGCTCGATTTGTCATTGAAGTCAGAGAATTGATTTATTTTAGAATAATAATGAATATTCGTACTGGGTTTGAAATACATTTAACACTGCTAATTTTTATATTTGTTAAAAAATACGCGTTAGTCAAAATTACGGGTTTTATTATTTGAAAGTAATATGACTTTATATAAATGTCGGCAAAAATAAATTATTAAAGTTAAATATAAAAATCGGCATATCTGATATCACAACCCGTCCTCTTCAATATTGATAACGTATAAGATCTGTAACGTCCATTTACAAGAGGGCTGAATTTCAAACATTAACCACAGCTGCACTTCACAGAAAATAAGTAGCACTGATATCTTAGAAAAGACTAATAAAATAAATGCAAAACGTAACCATACAATTATTGTACCTGAATTTAGACTCACAAAAAGAAAATTGCCCCTTATTGCTAATTTGCTTCACAATAAACGGTGTTCAAAAGTATATAATGATAAAGTAACTAATTGTAGTTGATAGGAATGATTGGCATTAATAATGTAAATCTAAGTTTATTCTCCAAGGCGTCGTCTGTTAAAAATGATAGCTCCAATTGTTACTGTAACACATTCTCATTGTTCTAAATTATTAAAGTACAATTCATGATTCTTTAATTTAGTAGGGACATAGCCATTGTGTTTTTTTTGTTCATACATTTAATTGCTATCTAATTTCACCAAACATAAAATATGTGATTTCAAACTCAGAACCGTGTAAAATTATTTTGTATATAAATATGTTAAAGAGTGTTCATGAAGATTTTTGATGAAGCTTTTACCTATGTTACATGTTTTGTTTCATAAGTTACGTGTATATATATTTGAAATAAAAATTTTCTAACTACACAGAAAACTTTAAATCCAACACCAACATACTTAAGAAGATATCTTAACAAGTGCTATTGCGCATAAATAATAAATTGGACTTTAAAGTTATATACGAGACTTTTCAAAACTCCCGCAAGAGGATATATTTTATGTGAAGTGATTTGCGGTTTATCCCAGGGATTAGAGTGTCAGATGTCAGCTGTCGCCCTGTATACTTTACGAGTAAGCTCTTATTATAACAGTAATCTTCCACTACCAGTTTTTTCATAGAAGAACAAAACTTTAAACATTCCCAAGAATTAAATTTAATTTAGCTTTTTATTCTTTAACCGCCAGCCCTATTACATTCTTGCGAATTCCTACATTATGAATTATGAGTTTTAATCATTAGTTGCGACCGGATATGTCTTTTTATAAGTATCTATTCATACATAAGAAGAACAAACATCAAGTTTAACAATATATAATTGAGTAATTACAGCTTAACAAAATGTAAGATTAAAATTCGTGAAAGCACTAGCTCAACTCTTTCACTTCGTGATTAAATAATGTTATTCTAATTAAGTATAAACAGTGTTTGTATGGTGATGTGTTTGTTTAATTATACTCTCGTGTTCTATGATTTGCTTACTTCTCAATTAATAAATAAACAAGTTCATCACATGTCACGTTCATATTCTTAAGAAGTTTTTTCGTGGAAAGCGTTGAATCCTAATTAATATTTATATAGAGAAAATATAATATAATAAACATAAATATTCAATTTCCAAGTTAACTTTTTCGTCACATCTACGGTTCAAGGGCACGGTCAAGAACTTATTTTCAAACTCCGATCCATTTTCATTGAGACTTCACTAAAACATTGTTTGCTTCAGTGCCGGGGACACGATTCAAGAAACAGATCTATTACAAGAACAAGAAATAAACCAAATTAATTATATTTTTATTTAATGAAAGTTTTATATTCAAGACATTATTTAATTATAAGAATATTACATAATAATGTAATATCCTTTTACTTACGTCTGCTCCTGAAGGTTAATTAATATTTAGGGTCACAGAGTAAAGATATTTATTTATTTGGTAAACAGTATTGTGTGGGAGGTTAATAAAGTTTAGGCTAAGTATACAATACTTTGATCTTAGACTACATTTACATTTTTGATGCAAAAGTATGAATAAATATATATTATTAATAAATACATACAACATTACTGTTTATTATTTTTATGATTATTGAATGAATATCTATATTCTGTTCTCGTGATTGGCATCTCCGCTTGCTATAAAAAAAAATTTGCTGCAGTCAGGCACGATAACATACATGTCAAACATAATAAATTCTTACACCATTACAGTTCAAAGCCGGAAACGAAATCTTCACTTCAAAACTTTCCTATTTAAATGTTCATTTAATCTTTTCAGGACACTCTTGTCTATCACATAATGCTCATCTATTTATTATGCGGTTCATGTTTCTGTCATAATTTCACCTGATAAGTAAGGTGTCTATTTTAAAATTTGCATGTCGAAGAATATAGGATCGATCGTGCCATAAGTTGTTCATGATATAATATACCCACGATGGTATCTATCCCGCTTATACGAGTATCATTGTCGCATAGAACCCATGCCTTGGAAAAGAATAAAAATTTCAGGAGTATACCCGTAGTATGCGCTGAACAACGCTGAACTTGCAACACGAGTATAATATTATATATTGTTTTTTTATAACTCTATTAGGCATTACAATGTCGCTCTGGACAATATTAGATTTGTTGATTGTTAATAAAGACTTCACATAATATATACGAGAAATAGTTCGTGCCGCGATCCTGCCATGTTCTCACCATGTCACAGTGCGGACCACGGATGAGTTTCAAACTATTAGGACGAATTCCGACATAACTACCGCGAATATATAAATATATCCATAATTATGGATAACGAGAGATATAATATAAAAAAAATATCTATTAGTATTTTTTTGGGTAACTGGATATCTTTAAAAAAGTTTTAAACATCTATACGATAAACACCAAACAACTAAATAGTAAAAAAATTGTAAGCGTCTTCTCTCATACTCGCAGAGCAAGTTTAAAAATGTTTCGCGTATTACAAGCTCTCACTACTTTATTGCGAGCTTAAATTACATATACTTGTTAAATTTAGTTTCTGTTCATCACATTTCATATATTATTAAAAGCCATCAAACCCTTTTTATCTTTTCAGATTAAATTTTAGTGGATTTTAAAAGGTTTTTTAACGCAATATTTTCGTGATATGGGTGTTTAACCTGTTATATTATATAAGTATTATATATAGTATAATGTGTAGTATATCATATATAATATATAGTAAATCAATGATTTTACCAAAAATTTTTGTTCATATCTGCTATACTTATAAACCTCGATGAAGTAGTTCCATGTGCTTCTAAATATGTGTATCTTTCATTCTATACCTAATTGTTTTGCTAACACTAAAAAAATAACATCAAAATAAATCTAGTTTAGTGTTTATACATAATCATAGCCATGCTTCCCAAATTAAAATAATAATTGGTCATTGTTCAATTAATTAGGTGTGCTTATTTCGCAATACATTCACAGATCATAATTCATTTAATAAACCATATTTTGTACTTGACCTGCTGTGTCTAGACTTTATTTTCAGTGCTATTTGATTTATTAATATTCTGTCTAATTCATAAGTTATAAGTAACGTAGAATTAAAAGTAAGTCAACAATATTTTCCTATCGCGCTGTGCTGATCTTTCTGTCAAAATAATTTTCTCCGTTAACTGTGTAACACATATCTGTGTGTTGGTTTTGTGATAACATAGATATTAGTATTCTATACCAAATAAGCATACATTGCATTTACGAAATGTAATGTGTTTATAGTAATGATAATTTTGAACCACAGTCTTAATTGGTATGTGAGAACTGTAGTACCAAATCAAAAATAGAGTAATTAAGAGCGGAATTAGTTCCACGTTACTTTAACATGTACAAGTTATAGTGATTTTAACTTTAAAAATTCAATATAATAGTTGTTATATAATGGTTTATTTTATTAGTATATTGATTATTGTCATTGTATTGTTTAACTTGAAGATGTAGCAGTGAGAATGAAGAAGAACGTACTCAGGTGGTTTGGGCACGTCGAACGAATGAGTGATGAAAGAATGGTAAAAAAGATTCATAAAGGAAAAGTGAGCGGTAAGAGAGACAGGGGGAGGCCTCGAGTGACCTTCGAAAACACAGTAGCTACGATACTGGAGGAAGGTAACGTAAAAAGCATGAGAACCCCCCGGAGGGCATGTATGAAGAGGTTAATGTCTGTGGTCGAGGCGAAAGAGGTATGCAGGGACCGTAGCGTTTAGCGCTCCGTCGTCTCTGGCTACCCCGCAAGGGATATGGCTTGAAGATAAGTTAAGTTTAACTTAATATTAACATATTCCTTAGTTTTGTCCTTAGAGTTTGAAAAAAAGCTCGATCTATGTGGGCTTTAATGTTTTCTAACCGATTGTACATATTGTCCATACTTCGATGTTTAAAAAACATGATTCATTTATTTCAGAGAATCTATAAATGTTTAGGAAACTAAATCTATGAAATCCCACGATTTTAATTCATTAGATAGTGTTGTTTTTCTTAATTCAGTATTTATTTACAATTGACTTTTATCGATCCACTCAAAATATGTTAAAATATGATCCGAAAAAACCAGGTGTAGCATCGGACGGTTTCATTAATATTTATGTTTCCTTTCTTTGCCATATCTAATCTGATCCGAACACGAATAGACCGTTCATTTGCAAGGGTTTTATATAAATTTTAAAAGAAAAAAGGTTACTTATTTTTAAACGTTTTTAGATTGATGAAGTTGTAACAGTAATAAATAATTAAAAAGCACACTTTTTATTGAAATAATTAATCTATCTTCAAATTTATTATTCATTGATATTTATGCAAGAATAATAAAGAATAAAAAAAATATATATTGATCATGATGAAACCAAATCAGCTAAAAGTACCTTATAATTCCACAAGAGACTAATTAATATCCAGTGAAGCGTTATTTTAGACCAATTAACAGTCAGCAATACATTGTGGTACCGTTACCATTGGTCAGTATATTTCAAAATCAAAAGCAACGCTTGCAAAACCAACAAACACAGACAAGCAACAACAACAACAAAGAAGATAATTGTTTGTAAAATTAGACTAGCTGTTGATTTTGTCTGCTTTCTACGACTTATTATTTTAATCTAAATTTTTACATAAAACCTTCTAGTGGAAAATATTCAATATGTTAACTAGGGCACTATGTTTATAAACATGAATCTTAGATTAACATATATTAAACATCCCTCAATTACAGCATTTACGTGATAAAATTATAATAAATATTTTATAGTAGAATAAAAAAACAAGATCATGATTTATTATTTTAAGAATTTCTTTTAAGTGTTATATATTGTCCAATTAATAAATTTTATTACATTATGTATTATAAATTGTCTTTTATTGGATTACTTTAAACTTTTGATAAAAGAAAAATATTAAAATCAAATTACGTAGAGAATTTACTTTTTTGCTATTTTCCATTTTCAATAGTTTAGGTATAATGTTTAGAAATAATAACGATCGTATTTAAGTAAATAGAATTACAAATCATCAAGAAATGCACTAGGAAGCGTGAGATAAGACTCCCTTAACTTGTTTAAATATATTTATAAGTATTTTACGCATATTAGTTATGTATTCTATTTAAGTATACATTAGTTATTATAATGAAAATTTGAAATTTATATTAATAAAATTATTATTACATTCGATTGGTTGGCAAGTTTTAACTTTACATGTGACTTTGATGATGACTTATTTATCGATTTTTGACTGCGCCTTTCGCTTTCCGGAAAATATTATTTTAGTTGTCCGCACTGATCTTGTTATAGTTGTAACTTTGAAAATATTTGTCTAAAGTTCTAAACCCAACTGTTTAAGTAGTAGATGCCAAGATATTTCTCAGAGGGCTTGTTTCTTCCCGAGTTACTTAATAGTTGTATTTATTTTCGGGCCAAATTTTATTAAATCATTATAAAATGTAGCTTATGTGTATATATTATCCGGATGTCTAAGGTATATTACTTAAATGTCTCAACAAAATCCGTTCAGTAACTAGTTTTCGCTTGAAAAAGTAATAAACATACATACATCCACACAAACTTTCGCTTTTATAATTGAGCGTAAGCGAAGCTCTCAACCGTTTGGGAAACTTTTTTTTGAAGTAACATCACATAAAAACTACTTAACCGATTTGAATGAAAATTCTCAGAGCTGTAGAACTTGGGAATGGGCATATTTATAGAAGCACATAAATAAATTCCTTTCAGAAATTATCGTCAAAAAACTGTTTCTCCCATATAACTAACGTTAACAATCAAATCTACCACATATATAAGCGAATTACAGCTTACTGACTCATCACGAAATCTTCGAAACTATCTATCCGATTAAATTAGAATTTTACATAGTTACTTGTTTTGTGACGTAGACGTCCACTAAGATCGGATTTTACGGAATTCCTATCCCAACGGTTTTCAACTGCTTTTCGCATAGTTTTAAACCTGTAGGAGCTATACACTTAACGCGGTTACCATAGCAACGGTTACGATTACAAATGATACTATGACAACGGTTACCATAACAACCTAAGTTCACATCCAAATGAATAGTCTATCCAACGAAGCAGGCGGGAATCAGCTAGCAGCTAGTATATATATATATATATATATATATATATATATATATATATATATATATATAACAAAAGACACTAGGAAAAGTCCTTCCTACATTCGTAGCTGATTTTAAGAAATTTGGCAAATTGGAAAAAAATCAAGTAATGAAGGTGATGAAACGGATGTCGCTTCATGCCTGAACTTTATGGTGTTAATTTTTTTTTTATTAATTTAGATTTCTATTTATTTGACATTATATTATAAATTATTCTTATGCACATTTCAGAGCAGAAGGGGAGGGGGCTTAGCTCAACTCTTGCAGCGCACGGCAGCGGATCCTAGTATAGTAGCATTGTAACTAACTAGTTTTATCGTCTATTTGGTCCAATTCTAATTTGATTATTTTTTTTTGGTTTTGTTACATTAAGTTCTCTCTTTACCACAAATCAACATTTAATTAATGTAATAATAAATAATAAGTGTATTGTCCATAAAAAAGCAACATTAAGGATATTACACTCTATTTTTTTATTACCTAAGCCTAAAAACAAATATGACTATACTGACCCTTGATACATCATATTACGATGGCCCTTGATACGTCGTATAATGATAGTAACACGGACCTGTTTATGGACTATAAAAAATAGCCCATAGTATAAAAGTTATTGGCGACAGTAAAATGAACTCTTAGTGGTTATAATCACAATATATATTGTGATTTGGTATATTGATATCGTTAAATCCCCGCCAGAAACTTTGTAATATTTATCAATATTATTAATTATTATCTTAATTATAGTTCTATTAGTTTTTTTAATCATTACTCTGTATCTTTTACTTTTTATTACAAATGTATTCATGATTCTAGAAAAATGTTACTCGTCTAAACAAATATGATGTAAAATTTAGTAAAAGTTGAGGATTAATTTAATTTTATTTTCAAAGTAAACAGGAAAGATAAATAGGATCAAGTAAATGTTTTTGGTTCGTTGAAGCGGTCGGGTGTGTTGAAGGATGTTCCTTTAAACTTAAACCCCTCCAGTTCTGTTTAAGTTGATGAAACTACAATACAACTTCACCCTTTTACGATCCAAGAAACATTTGTTAAAAGAACAGCAAAACATTTAGTCTACTTATAGTGTTCCTTTCATTATTATTATTGTTATTTTTATTAGACGTCTACGAGCTACGATTTTTATTACAGATAGTGAAAATCGTAGCGAGCAAGTGAAGGTCGAATTATATTAAATCGTTCTAAATACGATATCAGATAACCACTTTAATATATTTTTAATATTATTAATGTGTCTTATATTATATTTTATATCACAAAAGATATGAAGTACGTTATTTATTAATTTGATATGAAGTAAACGTGATATTACGAGTACAATAATTTATTGTTAACATAATATATTTACTAACTATATATTAATTTTGTTTAAGCTTTCATAATGAATAAATGTATTTTTAGTAATACTAGTACAAACGTAAACTATACAATAAACAAACAGACGTGACATTTTCGTGACAACGAGCTTAACAATAGAATCTGGACATAATAATTGATTGCTTTAAATTATCATTCAAATTGTCATTCATAAAAATATAAAATACAAATGAAGGCATAGCTTCATTTGTATTTTATAATTTATTTATAATTTCGGAATCTCAACGCTTGCTCTCAATCTAGAAGTATTTCCTACTACTACTACTACATATACTACTAATAATGACAGAAATAAATGCTGTAATAAATTTATAATACAATTTCTTTTGCTATGTAGTCCTCCCTTTTAAGTCATTATATATTTTAATATATTATTTTTTTCACGTTATGTTATTGTTAAATTATATTAATAATTATTTAAATTCTTTATAAAAATCGTATTGTGCAAATTTTCGGAAGCTTTAAAATTTATATCTGATTTCATTCCACTGAATCAAACAAAGATTACTTTGAACTTGTATTTACGTATCAAAATGAAAGCTCTGAAATGTAAATAGCAATTTAAAAAGGTAGCTATTCCAATTTCCCTATTCTGTATAAAATACTACGCTTCCAATTTGAACTTGTACCAGTTGATTCAAACAATTTGTTTTGAAAACTTTTTATTTAGATACAATAGATTTTTGTAAACAAAATTGAAATAATGACAGAAATGTTAACAAAACAGAGCATCAATTTGCAACTTCAATTGACGTAACATGAAATGATAATATTTCATGAAAAAATAATAAAAAATATATTTTTTCTAGATTTAACATACAGTTTTTCTATAATCTATTCTTTCTACAATGTGATTTTTAATTGGTTACATTATTAGCTTAAGACTTTTCATTGATATATCCCATGGGTCAAAAGCCCTTCCTTGCCAATTATGAAAGGGTTAAACTTAATTCTCTTGTACTTAAAGTTTTCACTTGAACTTAAGTTAGTTGGTGGTATAAGTTTATTTTAATGAAGGTCTTATGGGAAACATAAATCAGTGAGGGTGTGTCTTATGATGCATGTAATATTATATATCCAGTACATGTAGCCTATAAATTGTAATCAGCAAATTCCTCCCCGCAGACCCTGAGCGGCGCCAACCTTCATTAACAGTGACGTCATATTCGTGTCATGTTCGTGATGTTCTAACATTTTAATGTTAATTTGTAATACAAATTCATACTGCATTCCTAATAAAGGAACACCCTAACAGCATCGAGATATATATTTTTTTATTAAGTAGAGAAAGTCTAGATTAATAATTTATATTGTAACTGGAGGTACTCCCTATCTAAACTTTAACTCCCTATTTAATGATAAAATGTAAAAAAATCTTTTCCTACTGAACATTTAGGTCTTTAAGAAATATAAGTGTATATTTTAGATTATTAGTTCTTGTCTTATTGTACTTATAAATATTATTCAATTGTTTGTTTTCTTCTTTAAATAAGAGTCAGATTTTAGGATGAGTAAGTCTATAAGTCCTTCAAATCCCTTTATATTTTACACATTTTGATGAAATCGTTTAACAAGACTAATAAGTGAGTTCTCTATATTGAGACAATACTAACTAAATAGACGTTGGTAGGTAGGTATGGTAGTAGTCCACCTATTTGTGAATTGCCATCGTCGCATATCCTCAACATAAAAGATGTCACGTATTATTTACTTGAATGTCCCACACCAAGTAATATCTGAATATAAGGGGACTTCGATAATGTATCAGGGTACGTTTATCTGGATTATAAGTGTTTATCTTTAGAATATTTTAATATCATACTACAACTCTTACAAACAGAATTTATAAGTGACATTAAATATTACCATAGTATAATATAAAATTATCTGAAAAAAAAGAAGTATTTTTGAAACATTATAGAAAAAACTTTCATTACGCTGTCTGAAATGAAAAGATTTTTTTTATCTATCCAGGTGAAGCCGCTGATGAAAGCTAGTATTATGATAAACCTTATTTTAAGTGTTAAATTCTTTTTTAAATAATGTGAAAACGCATATGTCAAAATGAATGATGTGAGAGGCGAGTGCCGCGCTAGTATAGATCAGCGACCATCAATTATTAGCAGCTGACAGACACTCACTGTATACAAATAATGATATTGTTTGTTCCGGGTAGTTAACGGTGTTATATAATAAAAATTAACTGAAATGTATTTATAATTAATAAAACTACTATTTTAGTTTAAATATTTATTTTTATGTAAGTTTTTTTTCACTTTTTCCGATCACTTAGCAAGATTAAAATTTTATTTTATTAAAGTAGAGCATTTCAGTGATTAATATAATATTGTATTTATAATATCATCTACTGAGAATATATATATTACTTGTAATTTTATTACGTAAAAATAACTTGTATTAAGTATTATATTAAATACAATTTATTTTCACTGATTTTCCATGTTACCTGAACTGAAATACTGAAAGGGACAAGAAAATCTAATAAATCTGACAACCCTCGGTAAGCCACGTTGCGACAGCAAATTTCTAAGGAAGAGAGCTTAATATTCCAGTAAAGTATTCGAGATAAAATTTAACACCAAACCGTGGTTCTGAAGGTGAGAATTTTTATCGTTATTTATTTTTAATTACATTAATCCAAATTTTTCCTTTTCGCTTTTAAAAAATATAACTTGGACTTTAGAGAAAAAGTAAAGTAGAATAACAATTATATATTCTGTATAATCGCATTGGAAACTCATCATATCATCACCAGATGTTGTTGCAGTATCAACATAAATAATTATAACATTCGACAATAGGTTATATTAAGAGATAAGAATTGTATTTAAAATTAATCACATAATGCTTAGCCAGAGATATGAACAAATTATGTTAATTAATAAAGTTAAATAGTGTGTACATGTAAATAGATATAGAAATGTTAATTAAACATACTGTTTCCTGTTCTAAAATTCAAAGGTGAAATAGTGCAGTTCTTATTTTATTACACACGTCTTCATGGATTTCCACTAGTGAAGAGGAGGAGGGGACGTTAACAAAGTGTAAAGATTATCCCCGCTTCATTCCTCGCAAGCGTCGCTGATTGCGACAGCAAAGATTGGGATAAATAGAGGGATAGAATGGACGAAATCGAAATAGTCGAGCAACGTTTAAGCGAACCTGTTAAAAGTAAAAATAAAATTCTTCGTGAAGTGAATTGGTACCTACTATTAGATGGTGCTACACTTTGTATACAGTTACAAGCAAATATGCAGAAAATATTTATTGACCTCATTAGTATAATATATTGATATAAATTGATAAAGGTTAAGAATTTGTTCTTTATATTTTATTTTTATATCTGAATGTATCTAGTGAGTCTAAAATGTGCCTTTAAAAATAGCTAAGATTTTATATTATATAAAACTTACTTCACGGAGCTGTCTTGGAGCAGGTAGGAGACGAGAATCCAGGTGAAAGAAGTTCCTAAAAATGAAAATATTTAATTTAATCTTTTAATGTCATAATACTTAAGATTACATGTGTATTTTATTGGATAATGACTGAATGATGCGATATCTATTTCCTGAAGCGATGTTTCCTGGACATTTAAATTTATTCATTAATAGCCCATATTCGTTGCGACTTAAAACGACAGTGTGTAGACCTTTAGTATTGTATTTCAAAATAACCTCCATTCCTATCCTAACAAAATAAAAAATAAATATAATAAAGACCAAACGAGGGTAGTTGTCCAAACACAAGTTTCGCAAACACGACGCTAAGTTGACATCAGTTATCCCGTGTCCGCCGTTGGTGAAATTCTGCTCAACAGTCGGGTAACAAAAAAGGTATCTATCTTACATTTACATTGCAAAATAGACCCAATATATTGTTAAAAATAAGTATCAGTCGTAATATATAATTTATATATATGTATATATATACTTTGTTAATAATATCAAACTTTAAAGAAATGATGTCAAACTTCAGATAATACTTTGTCCGAAATATTAAGTTCAGGGTGTTTTCGGATTGCGTGTTAAGCCTAATTATGTTGTAATATAATATATCTCGGCGAGAGAGAAGTAACATAAAAAATATATGTACAATGGGATATTGTCTTATTTGAAACTGATTTAGAATTTTTTTTATACCGTCAGTATTTTAGCATGCCCTTTGTTTTGCATTACTATTTTGTAAATATGATATATGTAGTAAATTTATCGACTATCGAATACTATTTGCTACCAAGTACAAACAAGATGAGGAAAATGGTAATTCAAAACGGAATTTTATACAAAACTCGAACTCAATATTGCAAATAAATAAACTAAAATCAGTATATGAAGTTTTATTTAGAACTTTTGTTTGGTAACGTAATCATAAGTTATTTTAATGCATTAAAAGCAACACCATATTTAAGTATGTTTATTTTGAAGCCTCGCATCGTTACTACCAAAAGTTTTAGCAAAAAAATAACATTTCTACGCAGTTTATCAATAGAACATGTTATTCGAAGTTTTTATTGAATGAACGAATATAAAATTGTTGTTTGATTGAGCGTCTTCATCTTGTTTCACTGAGATTGAAGATAGTCTCTGTGAGGGATCTATCAAAGATACGATATATTGATAGGATTTGCACGCACCGACGAGGACTATCAGGGTCTCGAATTTTCCCTAATTGTGATTGAAAGAGACTGAGCCTTGAAAATACAATTTATTTAGCAAAAATCTCTTTTGTGCAAACAATTTCATTGACTTACAAAGTAACTAGCGTGAAATGTGTTGGTTTAGAAATTGAAGATAAAGTGTAATAATATTAACATTCAATAAATGTAAGATTGTTTTCTACAAAGTTGTCCTTGTTGTATACTTTTTAGGTTCTAAGTGGGATAAAGAACACCAACACAGAATATAGATACAAATTTGGAAAAATTCTATAATGATTTCTTGTACGGTTTTTATCAATAAATATGAACCAACGTTGCTAACATTTAACGAACATGAATAGTCAACGCGGACGGAGTCGCGGGGAAGAGCCAATCAATAATAAATTTATACATAATGTTTCAAAACAACTTTAAAATTGTTTACATTGCAGGCAATACGTTTAATGTCCATAACACTTGTATTTATAAATAATTTGCATCCGATCCAGAGAATGAATAATCACCTGAATATTGAACAGCGTAATATATAGTATCATTTATTCACTCTTGAAGCGAAAACTCCTTGATGTGTATAATAAATCACATACATTGGTTATAAAATGATAATACTGTAGCTGAAACGGCTGCCATACATCCAGCGCTTTAAAGCGTCGCAACTTTATTTTTATTCTAACATTTCTAGATAAATGAACTGTTATCCGCGATTTGATCGGCTCACTTTTGTCACATTAATATCTGTCATCACGTCAATTTATTAAAGAAAATTATTTATTTGATATATTTATTTTATGTTGATTGGGAATGATAATTCAAGACGTATAAGGGATCAAACTTTATTAGAATCCTTTCAGTAGTCAAAGATGCGTGTACAGAAAAACAGATAGAGAACACGTTAAAAAAATTTTCTCTTTCATTAATCTTGACTCCTCTAAAAGTTTTTTTGACAATACAATAAAGAAACATAGAAACCATATTTATACTTTATAAGTATACATTATACAACTCAATACAATGAGTTATTTCAGTATGCCAACAATTTGCGAATGATTGAATATCGAGAATTTCACTGATATCATATAATCTAATGATTGTAAATTTATACCGCGCTACTGAACTTGATAAATATAGAAGTCACAAGTGTTACAATGCATAGTTCATCTATTCGCAATCATCTCCGCTGCCAAGAGCACAGCGTCCGAGCCAAATCATAATGACAGTTATATTTGTCTTCTGAGAAAGCGTAGTCTATTTTGGTTGTAAAATAAGATTCGAGATTGTTTCCTTTCTATTAGCACTGATTACAGTACATTTACGATGTTTTCCCTTGTATTCTTTGGTTTACGATGAAATAATTTGAGGTGTGTTTAAATGTTAATGGGGCCTTGGTGTAATAGAATGTTAACTATAATTAAAAATATATATAATTTATTGTATTATAGTCCTTGTGAATCCGCAGCTGTTCTGTCTTAATGTATCGCGCGTCTCTATCATCAAACTTCAACACATTAACGACATTTGAGAACTGTAAATTTTATATTACTATGCATACAAATATATCGATGATTCTGTTATTGTTTTTATATTCTCAGAACAGTTTCCATGTTTCACTGACATGCCATTAACTTCTGTCATCGACAAAAGAAGATATGAATACGTAAAAGTATTGAGATATATGAATAAATGTTGTGATGTTAGTAAATATCTGCAGGCGAATGTTACAAAATTATATTTCAACACGAGAATATAAGAAAGCGTATTCATTTATTATTGTTATAAAGTTGCAAATATTTGCATTTATAAATAATTGAATAATTGAAATAATATGTTATATTATTATGACGTTTTCTCTATTCATATAAAAGAGTGTGACCCTGCGTTTCAACAGGTATAAATAGCTCTGCATCTCGAGCTGGCACTCTTAACAATCGTTCAACTCATACTATAACATTGTGTGTATTATTGGATACAATATATATATATATATATATATATATATATATATATATATATATATATATATATATATATATATCTAATTATAAAATAAACCGTAAGGTTTTCTTAAGGTCACATTTTTGCGCCATTGTCTACGAGAATAAAAATGTTGTGGTAAATTTTAATGCAAAGCATTATGTACTAGAATAGAAATTGTGGTAATTTTAATTTTAATTAAACTTTATTTTTAATATATTCCTCTTATTCTCTTCGTTATTTATTGAACTCGTTTCATCAACAGTTTTTATAAAACAAATAAAATTTAATTGTACTCAGTCCCATCCATTTAATTGTTCAAATTGAATTTTGATCCTACGGAGAGTTTTCTGTTGGTTTAATTAATTGTTGAATCCTTTCAGACAAATCAAATTAACAGCTTTGTTTTATTATAACCTCTCTTATTATAAAGTTATTATGTAATAATAATTACATAAATTATCTGTAAAATATCATATTTTAATAGCTGATATAATTTTAATAAATTTGTGATCATTATAAAGTTGCTTTGTTTATTAATATTCACCAAACTGTCTTTTTTGATATCTCTTATTCCTACGTCAACTGTGCGTCAATGTCATTTTATAAGAAAAATATTTGAGCAGCATGTTTAAATAATATTTATGACATATGTCATTATATCAGTGACTAAATCTGTCACTTTCGTGATTGTGACATCAGTTTAAATTTTAAAGTCACGAAATGATGAAATTTGTAAGAGTGCTCGTCGATAATTAGGTAAAAAAAATCATTAAAGTTGTTAAAAATAAATATTTTTATTGAAACAAAGTCATAATTTTCAAAATTATATTTTATCTTATTAATATTTTACACTCCTTAATGTTTTCACTGACTTTTACAATTGTAATAATCTTTATATGATTACGTTTTATTCTTAGCGTTCTGATTCTGTTACTTTATTGAGGCGTCTTCAATCCTGGATAAGAGATATTTCATTGAACATCGCAATATATTTCTTCCCTAAGACTTCAACTGATCCGATATCATAACTTTATTAAACTATATATATATATATTTATATATTTATCATTATACTACATAAGAAAACTCTGTATATCTTTAACTATAAACAATATTTTGTAAATAATTATTTCGTCTCATAAGTGGTAAATTTTTTTTGACCGTGAACAAAATTGTTTCTCAAAACGTTACCGAAAATAATTAATTGTTGTGTTTGAGTTGCCAATTATAATTAATTGAGCGTATATCATAAATTGAGCCCAAGTAGTATGTTGAGGCATTTATAAAAATTTTTAGGGTCACTACAATGTAAATAAATAAATCTATTCTTATAGAATAAATAGTAATAATATTATCATAGTTTTGATAGTTTAACAATTTCCTTTGTCAAAATATTTAAATCTTATAAATTTTTTTTGCAGTTTTATTTTGACACAAAAACTATGTACATTATGTTTTAAAATTATTATATAATTTATTTGTTATGGTGAAAAATATCGTATTTTAATAGCTGATATGATTTTAATAAATTTGAGATCATTATAAAGTTGCTTTGTTTATTAATATTCACCAAACTGTCTTTTTTGATATCTCTTATTCCTACGTCAACTGTGCGTCAATGTCATTTTATAAGAAAAATAATGTAAATAAATAAATCTATTCTTATAGAATAAATAGTAATAATATTATCATAGTTTTGATAGTTTAACAATTTCCTTTGTCAAAATATTTAAATCTTATAAATTTTTTTTGCAGTTTTATTTTGACACAAAAACTATGTACATTATGTTTTAAAATTATTATATAATTTATTTGTTATGGTGAAAAATATCGTATTTTAATAGCTGATATGATTTTAATAAATTTGAGATCATTATAAAGTTGCTTTGTTTATTAATATTCACCAAACTGTCTTTTTTGATATCTCTTATTCCTACGTCAACTGTGCGTCAATGTCATTTTATAAGAAAAATATTTGAGCAGCATGTTTAAATAATATTTATGACATATGTCATTATATCAGTGACTAAATCTGTCACTTTCGTGATTGTGACATCAGTTTATATTTTAAAGTCACGAAATGATGAAATTTGTAAGAGTGCTCGTCGATAATTAGGTAAAAAAAATCATTAAAGTTGTTAAAAATAAATATTTTTATTGAAACAAAGTCATAATTTTCAAAATTATATTTTATCTTATTAATATTTTACACTCCTTAATGTTTTCACTGACTTTTACAATTGTAATAATCTTTATATGATTACGTTTTATTCTTAGCGTTCTGATTCTGTTACTTTATTGAGGCGTCTTCAATCCTGGATAAGAGATATTTCATTGAACATCGCAATATATTTCTTCCCTAAGACTTCAACTGATCCGATATCATAACTTTATTAAACTATATATATATATATTTATATATTTATCATTATACTACATAAGAAAACTCTGTATATCTTTAACTATAAACAATATTTTGTAAATAATTATTTCGTCTCATAAGTGGTAAATTTTTTTTGACCGTGAACAAAATTGTTTCTCAAAACGTTACCGAAAATAATTAATTGTTGTGTTTGAGTTGCCAATTATAATTAATTGAGCGTATATCATAAATTGAGCCCAAGTAGTATGTTGAGGCATTTATAAAAATTTTTAGGGTCACTACAATGTAAATAAATAAATCTATTCTTATAGAATAAATAGTAATAATATTATCATAGTTTTGATAGTTTAACAATTTCCTTTGTCAAAATATTTAAATCTTATAAATTTTTTTTGCAGTTTTATTTTGACACAAAAACTATGTACATTATGTTTTAAAATTATTATATAATTTATTTGTTATGGTGAAAAATGTCGTATTTTAATAGCTGATATGATTTTAATAAATTTGAGATCATTATAAAGTTGCTTTGTTTATTAATATTCACCAAACTGTCTTTTTTGATATCTCTTATTCCTACGTCAACTGTGCGTCAATGTCATTTTATAAGAAAAATAATGTAAATAAATAAATCTATTCTTATAGAATAAATAGTAATAATATTATCATAGTTTTGATAGTTTAACAATTTCCTTTGTCAAAATATTTAAATCTTATAAATTTTTTTTGCAGTTTTATTTTGACACAAAAACTATGTACATTATGTTTTAAAATTATTATATAATTTATTTGTTATGGTGAAAAATATCGTATTTTAATAGCTGATATGATTTTAATAAATTTGAGATCATTATAAAGTTGCTTTGTTTATTAATATTCACCAAACTGTCTTTTTTGATATCTCTTATTCCTACGTCAACTGTGCGTCAATGTCATTTTATAAGAAAAATAATGTAAATAAATAAATCTATTCTTATAGAATAAATAGTAATAATATTATCATAGTTTTGATAGTTTAACAATTTCCTTTGTCAAAATATTTAAATCTTATAATTTTTTTTTGCAGTTTTATTTTGACACAAAAACTATGTACATTATGTTTTAAAATTATTATATAATTTATTTGTTATGGTGAAAAATATCGTATTTTAATAGCTGATATGATTTTAATAAATTTGAGATCATTATAAAGTTGCTTTGTTTATTAATATTCACCAAACTGTCTTTTTTGATATCTCTTATTCCTACGTCAACTGTGCGTCAATGTCATTTTATAAGAAAAATAATGTAAATAAATAAATCTATTCTTATAGAATAAATAGTAATAATATTATCATAGTTTTGATAGTTTAACAATTTCCTTTGTCAAAATATTTAAATCTTATAAATTTTTTTTGCAGTTTAATTTTGACACAAAAACTATGTACATTATGTTTTAAAATTATTATATAATTTATTTGTTATGGTGAAAAATATCGTATTTTAATAGCTGATATGATTTTAATAAATTTGAGATCATTATAAAGTTGCTTTGTTTATTAATATTCACCAAACTGTCTTTTTTGATATCTCTTATTCCTACGTCAACTGTGCGTCAATGTCATTTTATAAGAAAAATAATGTAAATAAATAAATCTATTCTTATAGAATAAATAGTAATAATATTATCATAGTTTTGATAGTTTAACAATTTCCTTTGTCAAAATATTTAAATCTTATAATTTTTTTTTGCAGTTTTATTTTGACACAAAAACTATGTACATTATGTTTTAAAATTATTATATAATTTATTTGTTATGGTGAATAATTAATTATAGATATTGTAATATTTTAATAACACAGTAAACATGTTTATCGTCAATTTTAATCATTACGAGTACACATAATGTGTTTATAAGCAAAGCTGGTTAACCTCCACTCACAGTTATTTAAGAAATAGTTAGTGCAAGAGACTTTGTTTTGCGTCTTTAATAATTAGCCTTTATATGAATACAACATTTGAGTTTTCTGATGATATCTGCATACATACCAACAGATAATTGGACAAAATATTAAATATCTGAATATTATCGCTTGATTGAATTTGATATACTTGGAATATTTTATTGAAAATTACTACAATATCGTACGTAAATAACATACAATTTGAATCATGTGTATAGAATGCATTCACAATCTAAGATACTGTACATTTAGTTAAGTATAATGTGGGTATTATATACATAGTATTATAAAGTATACTATATTTAGATATGTAATGATGTGTACTAAGATCCCCATTATATCTAAAAGTTTCTGGTTTCTCTAAAGTTCTTTTCGCAATTCCTTTGGTTGGTTATCATACTACTACTAATAATTTTCCTGCTGGTACTTCTCTATGGACTTACCCTTTGGAACCGTGCATTGAAATCGGACTTTTCATAAGTGCAATATGTGCCTACTTGAAATAAAAACAGCCTTCGATTTTGTCCTTGAAAGTAGAATAAAAATAAAATATAAGCGAGTCAATGACCGTTTCAAAATAAAATAATATTATTAAGACTTGTGTTTGTTAAAGGACTCGATGTGATTATGTAACTAGTAGTTCATATCGTTACAGCCACAACCTGCGGTCAGACTAGTTAAATCAAATATATTTGCTTCGGATAAACGGACGGCAGTCTCATCCAACATCAATGTTAGTTTAGGCTTAAACCGACAGCTGTGTGAGTGTATTATTATCTTATTATTGTCTATTTCTTTGATTTTAAAATATTGATGCATGCCCAGGCAACTTATACGGTCACCATTGCAATTATAATATTGAATTAAAATGTATATCAAAGCAATAAGGAAGGATTTCTTTTAGATATGATTAATTTTATTTAAGTAGTTGGGGTAAGTTATATTTTTATATATTTTATGTAATGTAATTTGGTAAAATATAACAAAATAGTCAAAAAACAAAACATAAAATATTTATTGGTAAAATAAACTGTTGCTTTCTTTTATGTCTGTTCAGTTTTACATAAAAACTACTGAACGCACTTTGATAAAGTTATTATGGTTATAGTTTATTCTGAACGTCAATCTACAAGAAAATTTTTATATTTGAAAATTTTCACGTTTTTCTTTACAAAGTTGTCACACTTAATAAAAATATTATTTACGATATATTTATTGTTTCTCGTTTTTATTGAGTTCCCGATATTTTGAAGCACATACGCCACGTTTTTTTCTTTCCGCCTCAGCGGGATATCTACTGTGATTTTAAGTACATGTTACAAATATCCTAGATGAAAATAATGAAGCACTTCTCGCGTTATTGAATGAAACGAGCATTGTAAGACTTTAGTGTGAATTTCTTGATATTTCGTGTATTATAATATCTGTAAGTATTTATTGACAAGTATTATGTTTAATGTCCAATGAAAACATTTCTTAACTAATATTATATAAAGATAAGATGGTATGAATAGAAGAAAGTTTATGTTTGAAAGGTATGAAAAAAGAACGAGAAAGTAACAATAAAATAGCTGAAGATCACGTTATCTTACGACTTTGACATTTTCTTGTATAAAGTTAATTAAAATTTATTTCAATTAAAGAAAGTTCCTAAAGAGAACTAGTTATGATAATTTAAAATAACATTTTTATTAAAACCGCCTTACATTATTATATTATATAATGATAAAAATATACAACTAAATAATACAAATTGATAAGAAAAATATTTACTTTATTCAGATATCAGATATTTTTACGTCTTAGCCGTCCTGGTGAAAGGTGATAAAAACACCCCAATACATTTATCAACTACAAAAGACTGTAATATTATTTATTGTCTATTAATTTTATTACTTATTAAAAATAAATATGTATTTGAAACTAAGCACCAAGGCTTTACATTCATTAATTAGAATATTTTTTGTATATGTTTGCTATTTATGGCTCAAAAATGTTACAGGTTTTGAAGTGACGTGTGTCAGATATGTATAAGATTATAATTTATGCAAATAAATATAAAAATTGTGTTATTGCAAAATGCCGGTAAGTTTTGTGATTGTAGAATATTTTAATATGCTTATGGTAATGTATAATTTCTTTCTTATTCTTTCTTACTTGTTAGAGTTAAATAAAATTGAAATGGTTGTTTGTAATTCCAAATTAGCAACTTTTCACTAAATACACATGAAAGTATATACGGTACTTACAATAAAAATCTAATAAAAAAAAATCTGTTTGTCTGTCTATTTAGTCCGCCTAATCTCTAAAACATGCGAACGAAGTCGTTGTCACAGCTAGTATATATATATCTTGCCTTATTAAAGCTGACGAGCCAACTGGTTTTATTGATTAGTTTTTACCTTTATTACAGTCGTTTGTATTGATTACTTTATTTTTCAAATTTGTTAAATCCAATTTTTTCTATTATAATTTTAATTAATAATTATTTCTTTTATATAGTAGGATTGTATTTTAAGAGGTAGGTGATAACAAAAATATTATAGATCTCTAATAGTTAATTTATATTTTTTTGTCATATATATTTTAATGTGTGTGTAGTCTGTATGACACACACACACATATATATATAAGTAATTATTAAAAATAAATTTTATATAATATAAGAATTAGTTAAAAAAATACATATTATAATTTTGTTATGATTTAAGAAACTATTGCGTTACTAAAGTTTACAAGGATAAAGTTTATAATAATTTTTTGTTTGAATATTTTAGCGTATCCCATTTAAATGATAAAATATTTAAATATTTAATAAAAATATTAAACCAGTTTATAAACAGACAGAAATTCTTCACTCTAATCAAAGATTAAACACTCATTGATATGTCACTCAGTCTTAAAGAAGTAAACAATAATGACAGATTCTAAACAGAACTATTAATAACGAAATAGTTTAAATTGATATCATTAAGGCATAATATTCTATTACGATGATGTTGATAGGAATGTGGTGATTCGATTAATAACCTTGAGTATTAGTTAAGGAGCACTAAAACAGTACTATTATAAGGTTTATTTCTGTATTTATTAAGGTCGTTTTGAATTCTTCAACATCGTGCCCTTATCCCAATTTTGGGGTAGGCACAGTATGTTTTTTTTCTTCCATACTCTCCTCTTACTCGTCATCTATGTACACACTCTCTTCTGCTCCATATCGTCTTTCACGCAATCCACCTTTTTTTTCGGTCGTCCTCTACCTGTCCATCCCTCCACTACCATACCCAGAAGTTTTTTGGTTACATACCTTTCATCTCTCATAAGATGCCCATACCACGACAGACGATATATAAATAAATAGTAATATTAAAAAAATAATAAAAATAATAATTAAAATGTATGCAATTAAATATGTTCTTTCTTTAATAATAGTATTTAATTAGAATGCCTAGGTCTAGACCTAATAATAATTAGTTTTAATTCTAAAAAAAATAGTGTTGTACTTAATATTATTGTAATAATTCCGGTCAGGATATTTGTGAAACAGGTTCTTAATTGTAATCGAAATAAATTGAAATATTAATATTATCTATCAATCTAGATACATAATTTTTGCTGTCTTTTTGTTAAAGTTTTTTTTAATTTAATCTTACTATCTGCGCTGAGATTAATAAAAATATAATAAAAAGTTTACAAAGAGCGGGCTTGCACCTGCGATTTTATTCTTCCTGTCACCGGGGACTTATTTTCAAGCTATTTATTTTAAAAAGTAATCATGGATATATTTTTATAGAAATTTCAAAATAAAAATGTGTATGTGTTACATATATTTAAATGTTTGTTTTATCCATACGTATGTTATTAAGTCGATTCTTTATTTATATTTAACATAGGTATTTGCTATGTATTAAGACTATTACACTGGATTTGAAAAGTTTAAATTTCTTGGTTCTTGCTGTAGGGATTATGATGAAATTCTATGTATTTATAGGTTATTGTTTCAGTTTACAGATAGATTGTTTGCTCTGTATAACGAAGTATAAGTTTATTATCTAAAATTTATTGCTATAATCTATAAATATATGTAATAAAATAGAATGAATGACAACATTAATATAAAATTGGTCTGTTGGTCTGTTTATCTGTCAGTTTGTTAATTCTTGATAGCGGCAAAACTATATAGGTCAACACAATGCTTGTCACTCCGGAATAGATTATTATTCGAGACAGAAACCGGGGAGCAGGCGAAGTCGTTAGAAATAGCTATTATAGTATAGTCGTATAAAATAACTAAAATGTATTTTTTTTTTAAATATATTTGAAATATTATATAGATTATGCTAAACATTAGTTATGAGGTCAGATTATTTATGCACGGAATTAAGGTTGTTGATTTAAATAATTTAGTATTCTCATGGTTGTTATATTTTTAATAAATACCTTTGCATCTATTTCGTAATTTTAATCCACATGTTTTTAGATGAGTGACTTTTTAATATAAATTTTGTTTATGATGTTCTTCTGCAAAGTGCAAAAGTTTGGGCCAGGTCAGTTGGTAATTGAGATAGATTGCGACAAGTATAAAAATACATATGTCATATAATAGCAATTTTAAACCACGGCCAAGCCATATCACGAGTAGGTACAAGATGTGAAAATATTTGCCAGCAAATTACCTTAACTTAGAGAAAGGGTACTAAATTGTAAAAAATCACTTTATATTTAGTACTAAATTTAAATATGTTACATTTAATTATTTAGTTGTTTTTTTTTCTTATATATAAGTCGAATTTTAGATATGTTTATTATTAACCGATGGTATTTAAAATTTACAGTCTATCTTTTATTGGAATTCGTCTAGGAGATAAGTATTGTCAATAACGAGAAAGTGTAGTTAGTTTAGTTAGTTTATCTCCGAAATTTCAATTTTATTGAAGCAAAAGGGCGAAAGTAATTGGTGTTATTTTCTCGGATAAGGAATACGATATCCTTTTTCCCCTGTCTCGGCATTAGCTTGCAGAAAGCGGCTTTCCTATTTATATCGCAGTTACCGATGGAAATTTTATTGCGAACGCCTCCAATTTATTGCTTTTTTTCAACAAATTTAACCTTGCTTTATTCTCATCATCAAAACTCAATATTAATTGTTTTTTACTAAGTCAAAAATGATTTAAATATTTTGTTTAATTAGGATTTTGTACATTATGTAAATTTAAATCAGAAATTATATAATTATTAAGAAAAAATATTAATTATATTAATTGTTTGCCAAATATCTAAAATAAAATAAAAAGAGTTATTGTAATAGGTATGAACGTAAATAAATTTAACATTCTCTTAGGTTTTTCCGAGCAATAAACATTTAAATAAAATAATTTTAAACGGATTTAACTTGTATATATTGGATTAATATTTTAATTTAAACCTAGAGATCGAATATCTTCATATTAATAGTTGTTTTACATTTAAATGAAAAGTGGACAAACGATTGACAAATATAAAGATATTTATTTGTTTACTTACGTTTTGTTAGCTTTTACACCGTGGCACGGATTTTTAATTATAAAATAACTTCAATGCTTTTAAAGTAATTAACAGTATAAGAAGTCCTCAGGTATTCACGTGTTAACTAATTCAACACCAGTAAACATCCATTAATGTTCTTAAAATAAAAAAAAAAATATTTTTTTTAACCACTTCAAATCAATTCAATGATACCGAACAATTTTAGAATATTATATAACAACACAAATATTTTAGTTATAACACTCGAATCAATATATAAAAACTAATTCTTTTTATATATCTCGCAATACGTTTGCGGGAAGGTTGGACGCGAATTCGCGACGCTCGCCCTACGGACTGAATACGGCGACGTGACGCTTACGACTGACGAGATACACTGTTAGAAGCACGTGATAGAATCATTGCAACCCTTTAATAATAACAAATAAACTATAACGACTTTTAATTTACGTGTTTCTTGACATAATTACATTTTGAGCTTTTAAAAGCTCTAATAAAAACTTTAAGTGGTTTCCTTATTTAATTTGGTTATTCTATTCGTCTGAGCTAAAAGATCAAAAAACGTTTATGAGATAGATTCAATGCAAACCTATCCTCCGCCTACAGAACACAATAAACTAAGAAACTTGTTTATAGAATGGTAAAAAAACTTTCAGCTAGATGTTGCTATCAATTCGCACTCAAATCAAGTCGTAAACAAACTGCTGACGCTTACATTATCGCATTTTGGCCAGAGATTATATTTATTATGCAATAAAATACTCATTTTACAATAGTGTTAAAGAAAAAAGATCTGAGTCTTAAGGTTTTATGACATTAATTTACTGATTGACGTCTTTTAATATGAACGGTAAAAGTTTCAACCACAGAACTTTGTTATTTATTTCAGTTACTTTTTATATTAATGTCACATCAATTCTAGTTTAGACAGATATAGAAAAGAAAAATAATCTTCAATAAATAATTATAAGTTTGGAAATTCTCAATCTTTTACATTTGAAATTATATATTTTTTATTGGATCTTTAGCAATAATAATTTGTTAATACATTCAAGAGCCATGACTGTACTATTGACTTTGGTAATCATGATAATAGCGAATAATAAATATTTGATGTTTTTATCGGTGTATAGATTAATTATTATATTATTTATATTATTATGTTAATTGCTTAATTCCAATAAACAATAATTTAAAATCTGGTGTATATTTTATTTAATGTTCCGAGTTTGTATTTGTAATAGTAATAATAAAAAATATTAAATATTGTTATATGTAAGACATGTTGTATATTTTATCTTTGATTACTTTTTACACAATCTTTAATACTTTACTTACTTATATAGTTTTTTTCTTAGAGTATTTTTTTATTTTTATTTTATTTATGTTTGGGAAACATACAATTATAAGAACACTTATACAATAAAAATTACAAAATATTTAACATAAATCAATTAAGTTTCCGCTGAAAATAAATAAATTCATAACTTTGTTTATTTTCTCTCTTATACACAATGGTATTTTTAAAAAACTTTTTGATATAAATTTCAAATCAATTGCAAAATAAATACGAGCACATCAGAAATACATCAGACTTGAGTGAATCATTCAAAACTTAGTCAATGAAACATCGAACCAATTCAGATTCGGTTTATCTCTTACGCTCACAGATCAATTGTTTAATCTCTCTGTAATAAGTGAGATTAAATTTAGACGTTTCATTTCACTGAATAATAATCTCGTCGTCTATTGCATGACGCGTTATGTTTATGATATAAGTGCCTCAATGTTCAGAGATGTCTGCCATTAATCTATCGTCAGATTTTGTCGTAAATAACCTCTCGCGGTATCAGAATATATACGATATATTTAATAAAACTAAAACCTATCTCGAGAGATCTTGATATTGTGACTATTTTAAGAGATAAAAGTTGGCCTTAGTATGTGAATGTATTCATTGATAAAATATACGAAAAATACTGAAAGGGGATTGACGGTCTGAAACAAGAAGTAAGAATTGAAAAAAATGTTTCTCTGAGATTGTTTAAATTTTAAAATTAATATCAAAACTTGTTCTATTTATTACTTATTATAAGTACAAAATTCGACAAAAGTTTTAAAAGATGTAATCATTTATTTACTAAATTAATTAACTTATGAAAGTAAAATCCAAAATACTTTATTATCCATAAGTTTTATTAAAAGAGATAATTTCTATTATGTTCCGAATTCATCGTCATCCTTATATTTCTCTTGTCCTAGCTTTTTGTTTATTGTAATAATTTATTGTAATAAAATGCTTTTCCTCATTTTGTTAAGAGTATATATAACATATTGCCCTACTAACATGAATGGGATTAATTTAGTAACAAGGCCCACTGTTATTAGACCTTTTTTAGCTGCAGTAGTTATATGTCTGTAGGTGTACAAGCTGTCTCGACAGTATTACCATCATTTCACAGAAGAACGGCGTGAAATGCTTATAATTAAGTTTCGTAATGTGAGTGAGAGTGCCGGATACACAAAGCCTTCGCCGCCTCTCAACATGTTCTAGTATTCTCCATTATTCCCCATTTGATATAGGTAGCAATGGTGACGGTGGGTGACGATGCCACCTTCTATTTAATGAATTTGTTCGCTACTTAGAAAAAAATATTTCTGTGTATATACATAATCAGTTGTTTGAGTTAGTTAGTTAATTTGTCCTAATATAAAGTAAGCAATACTCCATACAAATATCGAAAACTAGATAAAATTATTTAAAAAACAACTCGTTTTCTCTACAACTTCTTACATTTATGAGTTTTATAAGACCGCCCTGAGAGAATTGCAATGCGTAGTTAGGTAATTATAAACTTATGCCGGCAACTTCTTTTAAACTTCGGATATTAAAGTTCGTTAAAAGTCGTTTAATTAAATTCATTTTTACTTTTTACAAATAAATATTATTTGCACTTTATTATATAATAGCTTAACTAGAAAGAAATATTGTTAATTATATTATGATTATTATAATATTGAAGGAAGTGATGAGGAAAATCTAACGAAATTCTTAATGCGGGTCGTTCAGGATAGGAAGTTCTTTTATATCTTTTCTTATTCTTTGTCATTGTTTCCTATTAATGTAGAATAAAACGCCAGATATTACATCCGTAGATTATAGTCGGACTATTCTAAGTCTATTCTAAAGATATGTACCAAAAATGAAAAAAATAAAATTATATAATACTTTGTTCCCGTAATAAAGCAAAAAAATATTAAATATTGGCTCTTCTAATGTGAATCATTGCACTAATTTGAACAGATCTCTATTAGGTCTCAATTAATATGTGACGTATTTGTCCGTAACGCCGTTTAAATTAAATTAACATCTAAGAGTTATTACTCAATAACCACGAACAAGTATTACAAGGGGCGGTTAGTTTCTTTTAAAATTACTAAGCTAATGTTGAGAAAGAAACACGTACTTCTGTAATCCACGGGGAATCACGGGAAATTGATAGTCTATTATAATGTATAGCATTTGATCCGAGTATTAAATATGACATTTATCTTCGTATATTTAAGTGATTTACCACTCACTGACTCATCACGAAACCTCCGAAACTATCTGTCCGATTAACTTAAAATTTAACATAGTTACTTCCTTTGTGACGTAGACGTCCACTAAGATCGGATTTTAATGATTTCATATCCGATCGGATTTCAACTTTTTGCATTTTGCCAAGTTTTACACCTGTAAGAGCTATACACTTAACGCGGAGGTAAGAGTTACTCTAGTATCGGTTTCGATGACAACGGTTACTATAGCAACCTAAGTTGACATCCAAATTAATAGTGTGCCCAGCGAAGCGGGAGGAAATAAGCAAGTTTATTAATATTCAGTGAATCGAATGTATTGAATAACACTCAAAATGATTCTGAGATACATTATAACGTCAGATTATAATATTATTTGGCAAACCGGTTATTAGCATAATATAATTAATATATATAATAGGGCCATTACACAATTAATAATTCTAGTTAGCATTTAGATTGTATGACCAGGTTGTAGCTTTATCACAGTTTGAATACTTTTATATATAATATAAATAATATAACGATATTTCGTGCATTTTCAGTAATATTAGTAGTATGTTCTTTATATTATTAATAAAATAATATATATTTGTTATTTGTAGATGAAGTTCTGTAGAAGTTGAATTTTGATTTAATTTATAATTATTTCAAAATAAAAAAAAAGACTTCATACTTTATAGATATTTGTATAAAAAATATATATGTACTTGCAATTATAAGCTTGCAAGATTAGAAAAAGGAAAGGATGGTAAAATGAATAAATTTTAAGAAAGGTAGAGTAAATTAGGTTTGAGCTTAAAAAAAGAAAAAAAAAAGGAATGTTTTATATTTTAATCTGTAATCGAATTCAGTAGTGGTTAATCGCTGTATTAAACTTTCGAAGAGAAAAGAAATCGCGGATCGCCGATGACATGACCATCGTCTGTGAGAGGCCTTACAGATGTTTTTGTAATATTTTATAGATCTGATTACAAATCAAATCAAATCAGAGACAATAATTTTAATTTCTTTTGATATATAAATTTTGCCTGTACTATTTTGAGATGTCTGTCGCACATGTACCGAGATTGTTTTGTTTATTTTTAATTGAAACTTATAAAACATAAAGTTTAAATTACTTATTTTTTATACAGAACCAGTCGCTTGTGAAACTGGTAAATAATGGGAATTTAACAGAGAGACAGCCTACCACATACTGAAATCATCTCAAAAGATGACCCAAGTTTCTTTCACCAAGAAGAAATTTCATTTCTGTGTTAAATTAATTATTTATGATAACAAATTCTCATTTTGATATTGTTGTCAGTGTTCAAGTTAAAAGCAATCAGAACCGACCCGTATCTCCTGTGTGGGTATATGGGCATATTAGGTCATTCAGGTCCATTCCTCCATGAGTCCATTCCTGTAACTTCTCCCTCTTCTTTTACTGCCCCATTACAACTAACTTAACGATTTTAAATTGTTTTTACTGTATATTATTATAATTTTTAAACAGTTCTTATACATTTTAATGTAGATAAAAAGGTATCAAATTAATAATGTTACTTCTTATAATATTTGTATTAAAAAATCGTTTTATAAATTAGAAAAGGAGAAAAAATAATAAAAATAACATAAAAACCAATAAGAATTAACTTGATGGAATAATAACGTCTACAACTCATATATCTGTTAATACTAAACCATTGAAACAGAGATATAACCACAACCTTGTTAATTACGATCCCTGTCGGATCCGGGCAAGAAGGGTTAATAACTAAGCCTTTAAGACCTGTGGTAGATTAATTACAAAAGAGTATAAAAAAGACCAATCAGTGCTACGAGAATAATTATAAGAATCGTTTTTTTTTTTACTAAGAAGTGTGTACTATAATTTGTACATACACATTTTTAGTAAAAACAACAAGTTCGGAAAACCTTTAAGTAAGCAAAAAAAACTCAAGTCAGATTTTATTATATAAAATATTGTGAGTTAGACATAAGACATTGTAATTAATATAATGTGTTTATAAATTTTGTTATTTTCTATTATTTTATTATTAATTGAATTGGATAATAAAAATATAACATTACATACCACGCTGTTAAGGTATGCAAACATGAGTGACACTACTAGTAATTGATTTGAGTAAAAAGGATTAAAAAGCATTAACTTATTTCAAGTCCGTTGAAGCCTGATTTAACTCTCAGTTAATGGAGCACGTCGCTCTGAGATTTCATGAATTTTACTAAATTCCATTATGTGAAGAAACATCGCAGAGATATCTTGCTTAGATAGGAATGCCTACTGCGGGAATAATTAGATTTAAAGAATCTGACTGTAGAATACTTTTAGAGATAATATTATGACATATTTTATATAGAAAATGATTGATTATTATATTTTCTTTTTTTTATTTATTCGAAATTTATGATGAATTAACTGATTGATTAATCAAGATCAAAAATAAATACCGGTTCTAAATAATCTCATCATAACTTTTATTAGTTAGTTAATTGATTGTACCATCCGCATACCGAGCATGTTGTTGATATGAAAAATTCCTATAGAAAAGAAATTATTAAAATTTGTTTTTTTATGAGATTTTTTTAAGTATAACTCAAGGTTGTGATATTGTATGTTTGTATTTTATGAAAATAAACATATTGTAGACATTTTATATACATGTTTTTATCCTAATATCCTAACAAAACCTTTATAATTTTGTAACAATTACCGTTTCGTTTGTTAAGAACAAATCAACTGCGATTTTAGAAACATTAGTGTCTTGCAACTTGTACTTACTAGAACTTGCCGTAAACTGTCATTAAGAAGCTAATAATTAATATTCATATACATCATCAAATTCACATAAGTGTCTTACTTACTACAGCCACTTCAAATCCTATTTACTACAGCTGTAGCTATGCTTAACAGCGTAAAATTTTTAAAGATGCAAGCTTTTTTTAAAGGCAACATTATTTATATAGATTAGTGCATCCATTCACACTTATCCCTAGATATACCTTTGGGAACAATATGTAATTGTCTTCCTTATTGTAGTAAATATAAAATCAGTAATAGCCAATAAGCGTTGAATAATACGGACTGTCAGTAATATGGAATGAGTTCAGTTTTGTGTTACATTTCTGTTACCTAGAATAAACAAGGATGGGGGGCCATCGATGGAAACCTCTTCATGTATTGATTGTATATGCATATTGAAGTTGCATTTCCTATGGTTTCATAATAATCCTTACTATATAATAATGACCTAATTGACTCTGTATGCACGCGCATCACTTATCACCCACAAATCACACAATAATGTGTAATACATCAAAAAAAAGCTATTGAATCAGGCTACAAAATAGGGTGGGTGCCAACCTTATACGTGACATTTGACCCTTTCCGGCCCTTCGGGCCGGGAAGTTCCCTCGTATAGTATAATATTGCTCTTGCAAATTACTAAAACGTCAATGTTAGGTCTTATTCTATAACATTTATAAATAAAGGCATCTCAGTTTTATATAATGTGATTGTTTTGATATACTGCCTAATACAATTGATGCAAAAAAATTAGTTACAGCTATAATAATAATATAATAATCATGTTTTAAAATAGTATAACACAATATTGAGCCCGTGGGTAGTTATCATGAGCCAGGAGCAGCTGTCGTTTATTTGAATAATATTGTATAAAATAAACAAAGATTATAATAAATATTAAACTTATTAAATTTAGTAAATAATACTTTTGTGAAACATTAATATTTATAATGAACATACTTGTGAAAAGTAATTTATAATTTATATATGTGACGATTGAAGAGATTATATTAAATGACGCTAAACTACGCCTTGCCAACTGTTATGAAAAAGACACAGTTATATTCTCATTTGTGAAATTATGTTTTCTTTACTTAATCTGTATTTGTATTACAATATCAGAAGAACATTAAATTGCTTGAGACCCACAAAAATAAGTATGAGATGAAGTTTAATAAGGACCAATACCTCTCGTATATTCTCGGTATAATAGACATTCATTGAGCTTTTATTGTTTCTTCTTCATATGCCACCTCCGGTTGCAAGTAATTTATTAAAATAATAGTACTGAAAAATTTTTTTACTTTGTGACGATTCTGTTAGCCATAAAGTCTGTCCCATCTAACATAACTGAGTGCTACTTGACACATTCCGCAACCAATTTAAAATATAACTTTCACCTTAGTACATTTAGTATAATATAGTATATTTAGTACATCGTACACTTAGAATATTGAATATATTCGATAAGGATTGTAATTTTAATTATTTTGTATATATTTTATAAAAAACTTTATTAGTAGTCTCGACATTCATTGTCCTGCCTGGAAAAAAAGGATTCGCATCGCAGCGCCACACATCAGTTCTAAATATGAATCTAAACTGTAGGTTATGTAAATCCCTCCCACGCGCACAAATAAAATCATATACGAGTTTTTTTACTAAGACATTTAAAGAAAAATTATAAATATAAACAATAATATAACAGCGTAAGATATTTGTATTAACCGATCTTAAAAGCTTCTGGGTATTATTAAAATTTTACTAGTATATAATACGAACTTAAATTAATCACACTCAAACACACACATCTTACGACAAGCTTTTTGAAATTAGTTGTTAGTTAACATTTCTCACTGTAATCTCATAAAACAAACAGGAAAATAAAAATTTTGTCAAGTATGCGAATACCCAGGGTATTTCCCGAACCTACTTTGACGAAATTCTAACTGTTAATAAAAAAACAATTGATTTTTAAGTAAAATGATTATTATTTATTGAGGAAAAGATAATATTAAATACATGTTTATTTATAATTACTAAAAAAATACAAAAAAGTATGATTAATAATAATACAAAATAGTAATATAATAAAATTAAATATTAAAATAAACTAAATCAGTAAATTATAAACAGCGTCATCTCTCGAGAGTAAAGAAAATTTTTCTTGTCCACAGACATTCATCCATACATCCATCCATCCGAAAAAAAGTGAAAACAATACAGAACGAACATAGTTCGTTCGTGAAAATAACCAGGTCGACATTCAAAACTGAAAAGAAGTGACGCATTTAAGAGATACCTTGATGTTTATTTCACTCAAAAATATGTTTTCCGAACATTAGTGTTACGACACTTCGTTACCATCTGTATCGTATACTGTATCGTGCACAGACGACCTCACTATATCAAAACCATAATTGTAAATGACGAGAATTATCTTTAAACGAATGCCGCAAAGTCTCATCCTGCGGTTCTAGACTCAATTGAGAGGCGAGCAAAGAAGTTTATAGGCGGCCGTAAATTGGTAGAAGCCAACCTCAACAACCTTGAACACAGACGTAGCATTACTAGCCTCCCAGTATTCTATAGGATACATTTTGGTGAGTACACTAATTAATTCTGGAATTACACGAATTAATTCCTCCCTTCCCCTTCTATCACGGGATGTTCCGACGCACGGCAGGTATCCGTCCTTACGTTGTGGACATTCCCCCTGTCCGAACGAAGTGATTTGCTTCGTCTTTTTTATTCGTACGTCGAAGGATTGGAACTACTTGCCTGCGTCGGTATTTCCGTCCCAATACAATGTGAGTGTCTACAAAAGAAGAGTGAATAGGTTGCTAAGTCATTAACCTAGCAACGCGGTAAGGCGATATTGCGCCTTACCGTCTATGACTACATTTCCACTTTCCATCAGGTGAAATGTAGTCAAGCATTATTAACAATGGCTTAAATAATGTTAATAAGATAATATTTAAATGGATGTATTAGAATATTATAGGAATCATTTTAAATTATAAACAGAAATCAACAATAATAACGTGTATACTAAACTAAACAAACAAACTTACATATAGAACGGAACCATTAATGTAACCCTTGAAGGTCTAAATAATTTAGGGTCCATTTCGCGAACAAAATGAGCTCTGTAATGTTGGTCACAAAATCGGTTCATTGTCCTGATTTATACGACACTTTCCTTGATTTGTAGATGAACATTCTTTTTATAAAGTTGCTAAATGTTAATCGTAGCAAAACCGTAATATATGATACTTCTTAATTACTTTTGAAGACTCGTTTATTTTTTATTATCCAGCTTAATCAGTTTAGTCTTCCAATTAGAAGTTATAGTTAATTGTATATGATGTTCACTTTAGAATATATAATTGTTGGTGGATTGAAAAAACAAGTTATAAGAGCCCAAAAATGATAATTCACTTTGAGATTCAAAAAGTGGTGCTTTTACGCTGCGCTTGCCTTATTTTTGTAAAGAGAAACTCTTGTAACATCAATGATGTGACAAATATCCTTAGAACATTGTAAGATAGTTATTTTTAAAACATATTCTACATGTATAAATGATTATTCCTAAATAATCATATAGAATGTTTTTTACATTTCAAATTAAAAAAATATATATATAAAGTTAAAAAAAACCTTATAAATAATATTAAAATTATTACTGATATCTTTATATGTATCTTTTATATTAAAAAATAAACTTTAATTTTAAAATTTAACTTACCGTACTTACCGTGACTTACCGTAATAGTCGATGTGTTACTACAAGAATGTATTGTTGACTGTTATCGTACTATAGCTGATTTGGTTATTTCTTAATCATTATTGTTTTTTATCATTTTTTTCGACAAAAACTTTAGCTAGTTAGAAAGCAAAAAGTTTTAATATCTATTTCAACACATAACATGTATGTTCGTGTCGCAACACAATACAGACAAATATTATAAGATAACTATGAGAGTCACAAAAAAAACTTGGAGAGCGCATTATTGAACATTTTGTGTAAGTTCTTTTTGTGTGCGCTTTTGTAACTCGTGTAAGATTAAAATATTGAAACAAATATATTAAAATATCTACACCTAAAGACCTCATTGTCTGAATCGGTATGAAATAATCTTGGAATGAAAAAAATAATCAAGAGCAACTTAAAAAAAGAACTGGAAGTTGATCGAAATTCAAATATCGAGATTAAAATTGAAGTGCGAATCTCAGGGGCAGATTTATGTTTTCACTGAGTAATTGAATTCTTTGTTTGTCTAGTTGTGCTTCCAAGTTCAGCAAGTATACCTTCTTCCATTTAAAATGAATTAAGTTTTAAAGAAAAAAGAAATGAAGTATGTATATTGATAAGTCAGTCGTCACTATCTAGTCTCTCTGAATCATAATTTTAAATACTATTCGTACACTCCAGTACGATTGTGTCTTTGGTAAAAGTCACCAAATATTATAAAGGTTTATTAAAATAATAACGTTATATTTTTTATATATGAACGAGAACTTTATTGTAATTTAAAACCTAATAAAATAAGGGTGGGTTAAGTAATAGTTGTCATTATCTCTGTGAATGTGTAAACGGTACAGATAAGTACGTGTTGGGTGAGAATAGGTACTCCATATTAAGATCTACTGGTACCCTTAGAGTTACTGGAACACGTACACGCATTAGATATCTTTAATTATAATGTCACATATACAATAAAAGCGTTTGTCTTAAATATATCGTTTTACAAAAAACATTATAATATATATTTTGTTAGGAACGGACGTTTTAAATGTACATGTATGTTTTAAGTAAATAATGATTTTTAATCTGAATCTCGACAAATATATGTTATATCATACAATATGACGGGTTCTGTCTCATAAATTGTTTGAAATATAACAATATGCACATAAAATTACCACATGACGGTCTTACATCAAGGAAACAGCATTAACCGATTGTCATCATTATTAAAACCATTACTTTCTTAGATAATGTTTTAAAAAAATCTTCAAAGAAGAGTCATTCATGAACCCTTATCTCAGACTAGAAATATTTTGATATTACAGCCCTGGCCTCGTAATCTACATAAAAATTCAAAGGGTTTCAGAGAATAAATTAAATGTAAAATTTAAATAATCTTATTAAAGCGATCCAAAAATTTATTGTCTACACCGAGTTTTATAAAAATCATAATTGATAAAATTTATTGGTACAGAAATCTGGCAATACTTACATTTTTAACTCCCCACATACATTACTTTTCTACAATTTTTAATACAAAATAAAATTTAATCAAATATTATATTTGATTAAAATAATCCTTTTCACGTGAGTTTCGCAGTCGGTAACTATTTGATGAAATGTCGATCTAAAAATAATTATTTGTCGGCGTTGGCCTTTATTTGCATACGAAAATATATTTTCCAATAAAACGATACGACTCTGTATATTTTAAAGTTATAAATTTTGCAATATATACTTTCCAGAAACTAAGTGTATTTACCGCTCCTAAATAAATATTTATTACCTTTTAAGATAAAGTATTAAGAAGTAAGCCTCGTCTTCGTTGAAATAACTTATAAGTTATCATAATAAAGAAATCAAGTAGCATTGCATTAAATCGATATTCCAGAATTAAGTTCATTGCTCGTTTTATATTAAGATATAGAGCCGTTTCTTCGTTCTATCTAATGAAGTGAGTAACTATGGAATTCTTCAAAACAAACATATTTATAATATAAGTCAAAGAATTGAAAAAATGTTTTTTTTTTATAGTTTATAGTAATAATATATCTGTTAGTACATTTTAATATCATTGCAATAATACACTTAATACTCATTATATTATTAGTACTGATAAAACATGAATAATAATAAATAATTGATGCGGAATGCTTCATTTCAGTGACGACAATAGACTTATCTCTTGTAGAATGACTTTTTTAATATATGATATTATTATATACTTAATTCAAAATAAAATGGATTGGTTCCAAAAATAACCATTAAAAGACCCTATCCGCACAAGGGTTGGGTATAAATAGAGGTACGAGTAATAGCAGCTGATACGACAGCGGTGCCTATCTGGCGGAGGCGGACACTGTGTGAATGATAATGTATTGACGATTCGTACGGATTGAGCAGTATATTTGGATATGTAAATTTAAAAAGTGGTCACAATTACTTAAATCACGATTTGAGCTAAAGTAATAATAACAGTTACATTACTCAGTCAGTATCTAATCCATGTATTAAAAATGTTATGCTACTTTTACTGTCGCAAAGTAATATTGTCCTATTCTTTTATTTTCCATAAGTAGATTACAATAGAATTTTATTATTATCAGAAAATAAGAAAAGAGTAAATAAAATAAGAGTTTATTTTATTTACTCAACTCTTTCATCTTCAAAAGTATTTGTGTAATATAATTGTGATAACATCAAATACTACAAACGAATATTCCATCTCATCGTCATTGAACAATATTTTTATGAAACGGCCGTAAAAATACAATCTTTATCATTATTTCCTTCAATATTTACGCTCATAGTTAATTTATTTTTTGAATATGTTTCTCTGTATTTGCGAAAAAAAGTGGTAAATTACTAGATATTAAATATATTTCTGTAGGGTGATGTAGAAGAAATTAAAATGTTTTTCTCTCGAAATGAAAATAATAGTTTTGAACTCAAACTAACGTAATTAATACAGAATAATAATAAGTCTTGATATTTTATTAATTTACAAAATGTATAGTTTAAATCTTAAAAGAATGTTCAGTTGCATATGAAGTTCAGTCAAGCAGTTGCAGTTGCAGTTCAGCAGGTTTACTTATGAGTCATAAGTGTTTTTAGCGGAAGCACAATAGGGACCTCTACCTAGATTGGGTCATGTAAAGGATATTTATTTATTTATTTATATATTTTCAACTTTGAATTTATACCAGTGATAACTGGTACTTATGTACCTCAAAAGGAAGTGGACCTATTTTGATATAGTACGTATTAAAACAAGACCTTCTGTAAAGACATTCTCCAACTTAAAATGAGGCTACGAGAGTTCCAAACGCGCCCTGGTCTGAGAAGAACCACACAATAAACTCAGCCGGGTTTTTTTTATTGTGAACAATGAGCAATGTAGAACAACTAGAACCATCGCAATCAATTCGATAAGCCGGCCTGATAACGGCTGTGTTTGGTGTTTACTGAAACCTGATTGCAAATGACCGGCGCGGGAAAATCGTCAGGCTTCGAGTCTGAGGGTTCAATGCTATCATTCTCTGTTACTCATTAGAAGCATACAGTCGCAATAAATATTATTTCTAAATTCAACCTGCATATCGTTTTAAAAACTCCACAAGTAATGTACTTAACAATATGCTAATTCGTTGTTTAACGTCAACGTAAATAATAGTAACAAATAAGTTTTTGATAAACCTAATTTTATAAGATTAGGTTTATCAAAAACTTATATCTTATATTTTTTTATAGTAAAGTACATTTTGACTAAATCACATCTATTTTATATTCTGAGAACTAAAGCTTTCCAACTTATAAGTTTCTATATTTTAAGCTTCGTTAAACTTACACTTGTTGGTGCTTACTACCTGTAACAATAATTATCTTCACATTTACCAATCTCAAAATAATATTAAATATATTTTTCTATTTATTACTATCGGTGAAGAGCGAGCGATCATTTGAATAATATTAACATTAAATCGAGTTCTGGACTAATAGAATATAGCACTGCTAACTTTCAAAATGTTATATCAAGGAGGAGGTTGCAACAACATTCGAAAGATTTTCTTTATAAATAATTTAGTTTGTGTTTTACAACAATTCTTGATCCTCCAACGGGGATAAGTCCAAACAGTCTATCTACGTAAATATTACTTAATGCTGCTATATAATAACTAATCGATCGATAATACGGTTTAAGTATCAACCTCAGATGTGTTCCTACAAAATTAACCACAAAAAATGGAATGTAATTTTAATTTTTAACAAAAATTGGATCAAGATTATTTTTGCCTGGAAGACATCTGTGGTTTTTGTCTACATCTATCTTAAGTAACTGATTTCATATACAGTTAATATCTTTTAAATTTACTAATTCATCAATTTATTGTTTACTAAACACTTTAGGTTATTCAAAATTAAGAAAAATGGAAGTGAAAGTTTATTTAAAAAGAGTTATATTTACCTTAGGTAATGCGAGTATGTTGTATCTTCAATCAAAGTACAATAAAACACTGCTCCTTCAGTCCTTGTATTACAATAGGACGTTCAAGTTCTAGAACAGAACAGCATGTCTGGATGTAATATAAATAATATTGAATATTAATTTATACATAACGGTGCTTCAACTTCACTGAGTGCAATTTCACTAGATTTGATTTTTATTGTTCTCGTTTCTGCTATCTATAGATATTATTATATTAGATATTTAAATATGTCTATTTGATAAATAATAATACATATTCTAATATAAATAGTGAAATATCTACTATATACTACCAATAGATATTATTCATTTACAGCCGAAAAAATAATCAAGTAAAAGTATTTATCACATTTTTGGCATTTCGTTTCTCCAGAATAGTTGTAAAGTAAAAAACTTTTTCGGTTCTTCTTAAAATCCTTGAAAATATAATAAAGTTATATAATGTTAAAATTTTTCAATCGTGGTATCAAAAGAATATTTGAGAAAATGAATTTTTATTTCAAATAATTGACCTTCACGTTGGATTTATTTTTAAAATGGTACTTGTAAATAAATGTTACATTCTTTGTTTTTGGTTTTGTATTGAAAGATAAGATCATTTATTCTCTATGAATTATTTTACATTTTACATTTTCAAGTTAATTTTAATAATAATTAGTAGTAGCTAAGTCGTCAAGAATTATTGCATAATTCCTTTTACACAAATTAAAATTTAAGTGTAAGATTTGGTTGGAAAAATAGTGGCAGTGTGAAGAATATTAACAAATATATTCGATAAAAATGATAATTATCATATTCCTTCATAGATATTTCAAAATACTGTACTAGAAGTCGTCCTGCTTTAAAAATTCTCATCGCAGCGCCACCTTTCGGGTTCAATTGTGAATATAAACTATCCTTCAACCATGTAAACCTTATTAACACATACAAATAATATTTTAACAAAATATACAGAAGAATTTTAAATCACGTCAGTTTTAAACTGAAAAAAGTGTGATGCATTTTAGAGATACCCTAATGTTTATTTCACTTAAAATATGATTCTCTTAAAATTAGTTTTACAACATTTTGTTACCATACTACAAACAAGTATCGTTCACAGGCGAGCTGAGTACACGAATGTAAGTTCATCTAAGTAATAGTGGCTTAAATATTTATAACCAATGTCAAACATTTTGTCAATTTCGGAAAGAAAATATGCTTTTATGACAAAAACAAATCTTAAATTTTTTCTTATTAAGACATTTCAATTAATGAAAACATTTTAATTTATAAACAGAAATAGACAACAAATAAACTATACATATAGTGAACAAATAAAGTTACACGTGGAACGAAGCTATTAGTCTAACCCTTGAAGGTCTAAATAATTTAAGGTCTAATTCGCAAACAAAATTACCGCTGTAATGTTGGACACAAAATCGGTTCATTGTCTTGATTTATACGACGCTACCCTTGAGCTATGGTGAAACATTATTTTTATAAAGTTACAAAATATTACAAGAACCGAAATATATGATCTTTTCAATTACCTTTGGGCATTAGTTTATTCTTTATGATCCAGTTTGATCAGCTTAGTCTTCATGACTTGTCTTCATGACTTTATGTCTTCAAGACCGATGTCTTGTTATTCAGGTTCAGGCTTGGTGAACACGTGTCTTGTTGTAACTTTTAATTCATCTCTCTTATAAACGTAAAATGATACAGGTATATCACCTTTTTACCTCTCTACCATTTTCTATTTAAACAGAAACAATACATATATCGTTTATTTGAACGAAAAAACGTTAGGTCATATTTGACTATAGACACCTTAAGAGAAAAAGCTGTACAAATAAGAATGTTGTAGAGTTTTAATTATAGGTTCGACGCTTGTACAAATATGTCTCATTAATAAGGTAACTTTAATCTTAATAGTATAATTTTAAGATTATATAATTTTGTTCAAAAATGTATAAGAAAAATATATAATTAAATGAATAATTCATACCAATTTTTATTCATAGAAATCGAGTAAAAATGTGTTAATTCAGTCAATTACAAGATTTACTAAATAAACGTGATTTTAGAAATCTGAATGAAAATAATTTAATACTTCGGAACCTTGTAACGATCCAGAGAGGTTTCGGAGAAGAATTGAATATTTTTGTGTCTTATTTTTATATACCCCTGGTAATATTGCATAATATTAAAGTACATTGAGCGAGTTTGAGCGAGTATCTCGAGACGATAGGAATACTTCAGATGTGGACTCCTAAGCGCCGGGACTATGACCTGGTAATGTATATAGTAATGTAATCAAAAATTATATGCGCAAGTATACGGATTTTCTGTTAACATCTTGCGTTTATTGCTTTTAAATTCCTGAGCTCCAACGTTTACGCAGTTATGATGCTGTTATTTTTTTTCCAAATTCTTGATCTTTTTCTTCAATAATTATTATAATAAAAATATGTTTTTTATATTATTAGAAAATATTCTTGCTTTTATAATATGTATGAGAATACCATGAATTGTTGAAGTAAATAAATAAGGCTAAGGCAAGCGGAGCGGAAGTAATCAAGCACTTTGTAGCCATTTATGGTACAAATAAAATTTTAAAATGTTCTATATTTTGTAACCAAAAATGTGTAAGTTAATTTTATGTTAAAAACTGTCGTTTTATTGTTGTTATAAGGAAATTTGTTTTAGCATTTGTTTTGATTGTCATAAATCTTTTGAATTTATGGTATAAGAAGTTTCAAGAATAAGAAGCAATTTCGAAACAAGAAGAAAAAAAATTGGTAATTTTACTGACTTTGTTTCACATGTTCAATGTTAAATATGTATTACAAAATGTTAATTAAATTCATTATCCCATTTTATAAGTAATTATTTTTAAAACTCTGAATATCATCGCGTTGTGTTATTAAAGGCTTTGACAGTAAAATAATCCCACAACGTTCATTTTTAGTTGCAAGTGTTCTTTTCTTGGAAATATATTTAGAAGCTGTTAGAATATAAAACTGTGTGCCACCAACCGGAGATAAGAGATCTCTTTTAAGTAATTGCGACATTAAATGTATCTGAGTATAATTTTATATTGTATTATTATAGACATTAAGTCAATATCACACCAATTTTCAACCAAACGCTTCAGCAAGTTTTCTCTGTTGCTGTGAAAATATAGAAATTATTCAGGATGAAAAATATAATTATTGGAATAAATATTGTTTACTTAAATCTTACTCTTGTTGTAATTTATCCTTTCTTATATTAAAGATATAAATTCGTTATTATTTCAGTATATATACATATATATGTAGCTAATTTCTATCATTTTATTTACGAATAAAGTTTAATAATTTATTAATATTCTAACCTGATACACCTTACTCACGTTGTATATTTGGACGAACGGAGCCACTTATGAGATTGTACTGACAACGACAGTGAGAAAACATGACACTATTAACATTTTACAGTTATAATTATTTTGAAGAAAGTTCCATCACTTTGACGTGCTTCAGCTACAGAGCACTTTATTAAATTTAACATCTATCGATATAAACGTACTGAACTTAATTTAAAGTATATGTAACTAGAAATATATTTATTTAGTTAATAAACATTTGAAATTTACAGTATGTTTAAGAACTATTGTTTTATTTATAATTTCTAGAGTAAAATTCTAAAAACATTTTAAATTAAGTGTTTACAATTTTATCCGGTAGCATTGAAGCGTCTTTGGCAAAAGTTTTAAGGTACTTCTGTTGTACAAAGGATAGTTATTTGTTCAGTATCAGTGAATCAGGAATGATGTAGAATATATTTTTGTACAAAAAACTCTATATCTAAACTTGATCCTCTGAGCAAAATGCCGTAAGACACAATACTTTGTATGATATAGTAAAAGTATGCAAAGCACACGAATAAAACTATCTGTGTAGACAGTAAAGTACCGTTTATTTATCAATATATCATGAATCATTAATAATGAAACAAGTTATGAAATATTACAGTTAGGCATTTCTACTGAATATTATATGAGTATCTTTATTAGGGACAATGTTTTGTTGTTTAACTTCAGAATTTCAAGTTGCTATTTTGTTAGCCACTTTGTTTGTGAGGGCAAAGTAATTGGACATTTCCATATATAATGAATACTAGGACTTCAGTCTATTTCTACGGGAAAGATATTAGCATCCGACCAGTCAGCGGCCTTATTTATATTGCACCGAATAATCTTTTATTTTATAATATACGTTACATAATTATCTTTTCTTTATATATTATTTAATTTGTGAGTAAAAATTTTATGTGCAATAAAAGTCTTCTTAACGTTCTATTAGTCAAATAAAAATATTACTTGTGATATTTTCTAAGTCAGCACTTGTTCTGAATAAGCAACAATATTGTAGGCTTATTTAATGTATATTATGTAAATTATTTGTTTATTATTTTATAGAAAATTATTTATTTGCTTATATGCCCCAAATTTTACTATTGTTTCATTAACTACTAGCTTTTACAGGCGGATTTGCTCGCGTTATATAAAAAGTTTAAAATAACATTGCCGGCTTATATAGCACGAACAGGCGGGGCAGGAGGGACGGGCGCGACACGGATGCAGGTCCGGCATGTCATGGAAAGAGCGTTGGATCGCAGGGTAATCATTTTGTGTCTTCATTCCTAAAATATTTTAATCTGGCATCGTTGTCACTTGTAAATCTCATTAATTTAGTTTTAATTGGTAGCAAAAAGTTTTAAAATCATACATTTAAAGTTATATATATATATAACAATATGTGTATTTCATGCTCAGAGCATATTACGTTGCACTATTATTACATTTTTTATTAGATAAGAAAATAGTAAAAATCATATCATCTTTCAGTATTTTAGTAAATACGTATAGTACCCAGTAATGCAGATTTGGATATATTTTAGTTGTTATATTATAGGTACTTACTAGTTTATAGTTTTCACAACAACATTAAAAAGCTTCGATCACTGCTCAGCACTAAACTGATTTAAATAAGAATAATGTGCTTTTAATGTATGTTATGTTAAGTCTTTATGATGTTAATATTTTCAGTGTTATTAATAATAATAAGATGTATACCTACTCGTATATCTTTAATTTACCGCGACTCATTTCTCGAAGTCGATAGACTGAGTAAGCTAAGTGATGCTAACAAAAAATAACACTATTATAGTCATTTTATAATATATAATCAAAATAACTTTTTTAAAACATATATATTATATCTAAGTAGTAAATAAGGTAGTAATAGTAAACGGTACAATATCTTACCTTGTCATCGTATCGCATTTTTCTTTATATTCTGAGATTGCAAAGTTGCAAAGTTCATTTGACCGTTTGCCGTGTTGAAAACTTTCTAGCTATATAATATCAGTTTTGAAATGATACAAAATTTTATTATCAGCGCTAAAGAGCAGCGAATGCTTTCAGATCGAATTCCAGAAAAACTTCCGACGCCGACTTAATATAATCTCATCATAGAATACGATACTGCTAACGTTGAAATCAATATATTAAAAAATGTTTTAATTAAAGTAGGCATTTACATGCATTTTTGAATCGTCAATTATTACAAAAAATTACTACAACAAATTATTACAATGTTGGTATTTTTAAAAGAAATTCTTCATAACGTACATTATCTAAGATAATGTACGTTATGTATAAATCCTGCAAATGATTGAATAACACATTTCGATCCACTAAAAACTCTTGAATGTTATAAGATTTATTTAATTATAAACTTTTGATTTTAGATCTAAAACTAAGAAAAGGAAGGTCTAAGATATCTTATGGAACTTTTATACATATGCGTATTATTAAGCCCATGAAGGATTTGTTAATTTTTTGAATACGATATTTTGGCGTTAAAAGTTTGTTTTTCTTTTTCGTATTTATCGTCTGGTTGTCACTGTTTTTTAAAGAACGATTTTTTTTATTAACGCAAAAGACTGTTTCAATGTTTGAGAAATTTTGTTTATAAGCGTCACCATTCACAATAAGTTTTGTGATGTACATACGATACATTGTCATACAAAGAGTGTGAGTCGCTTAATTAAATAAATAAAAGAGTGATATCACACGAGTCGTGTTGATTGATGTGAATTAAAATAATTTAAAATAAATAACGTTACAAAATCTCCACTTCTGTAACTAAAGTGTAGCCTCTATAGTCATGAATATTTTAACAGTTCTCTAGAAAGTTGCATCTTTTCATAAAGTTCATCTGTTTTTTGTGTGTTTTTAAGTATTTCAGTCGAAGTATAGCTTAATTAAAAATGGGTGAAAGACACTTAAATTTAAGACTTAGTGAATTATGCCCTAACTCCTACAATACATTGTGTATATATAATTGTTTGCTAATACTAAATATTATCTTAAACTTCAAGTAATTAACTCAGTCCTTTACAACAGATTAGAGTGACATGTGTTCCCAATTCAAAACAATCACGCCCGTGTTGCAAATAGAGGGAGGAAACTAATTGTCCGTTGTAGTGTGATTAAGTTATTTGCTAGCGGTTCTAAAAGTAGAAATAAAAGTAGTTTTAGACTAGTTATATAGTTTAAGACTATTAAATTTGTGCTTTGGTAACTTTAGTGTTCCTCAAAATAACTTATTGTGCAGGGGATACAATTTATGTAAGAATTAATTAATATTATATATTTTTTTATAATTGCAAAAATATTGAATAATAATACAAATGTTATTATTAATGTAAGTAAATCAAAATTTTAAACAATGTATTTACTTTTGTTAGTAATAAGCAAGTTCCTTAAAATTATTGTATAAGTATTATTAAATAAAAGCACCATCAGTGTTGACCTTATATTATTTTAAGAATGAAGCAAGATTCAATTGAATAGCTCTCCCTTCCCTTTTTTTACACATCCATTATGTCAAAAATCTTTTTCCACTTGGCGCTTGACGCAGGTACTCTGATAATCGTAGTGTCAGCACCAGACGCAACATCTGCATGATAAATATAAAGAGTCAACAACTCACGGATTGACGGTTAACAGCTTAAGTGTTCATTGATTTCAACTTCCTGATTTGCATCGTCTATGCAGTCACGACTTGTATATTTATTTAAAGTACATTATTTTTATATTTGAGGCAATTTTATTAATATTTTTTTAACTGTCGAAAAATATTCATACATCTGTATTATGTACGAGAATTAATAAATAATGATAATTATCATGAATTGTGAAAGCCATTAAATACGCTTCGAGGGAGCGCTTTGTGGATAATAATTAAGCGTTCTGTAGAAATTTTGGCTGGTTGGTAATATTACATTTTGCGACAAAGATAAATTTTCCTACTTTTGTATGAATAATTAATAAGAGATCAATATGTTATCTGAAATTCACTAAAACTATCGTAAGGTTTAGTCCTATTAAGATACTTATTTTTATTATTATAATTTTTTTAATAAATATACAATGAATATTTTATCGATATTGTCCGGATTTGAACAACCGACCAACAGGTACGTGAAATAACTATGACTAGTGACTACTTACAATATTATTATAGAGATACTATTATTATCTAACAACTTTACTACGTTAAATAACAGGTTGAGAGAACTCAGTTGAAAATATGTCGTATATTACATTTACTAATCGTACCATCAAAATAAGGCCCAAGTTATATTTTTACTGTAAGATGCCGCAGACAATACACACACAACACTACAAACGAGTCTGTAGCTTACTATTATTAAACTCAGTTACTACAATCTGCTACACTCATAACTGTAAATATTAATTTCTAATATAATATCAGTATGCTTAATATAATTATAAGAATTAAAGTAAAATATAGTTATAATTTCGAAATAAGCGTTGCAATGAAAAAGTAACGACTTTTAAACAATGAAATTTAACATTGTAACGTGTCTATTAAGGTACTTAAATAAATTGCGAATTGTCCCGAAAATTGAAACAAATTTTAAATGATTACTGAAAAATTCTTAAAATTTGTTCATTATATTATATTGTTTTACTCAGTACAGTATGATCGATTTCCAATATTATCATCATCAATTGTTAACTTAAATTTAAATTCATACTATCTTTATTCAAATAGACATTTAAATGCACTTTTGAATCTTCAATGATTACAATAAATAGTAGTTTGTAGTAACAACAAATTTTGACAATATTGGTCTTTTAAATCACCATCAAATAGTAAATTAGAAGAGCGTTTCCAGCCTTAAAGATAGGAAAAAAGTCTTTGGAGTTTGGACTGTTACTAATGTAACGTAGGTTATTTTAGTAAAGTTATTTTTAAAAGTATCATATATCGCAATCTAATTCAAATAACTAGTAAGTGAGTCCGAGCGTTCTACAATTACCTTCTTTTATAACTTTTATAAGGTTATTTACAGCGCAGAGTTAGGAAAGTATGAACTTTCTCCACAATTTTTAGCATTTAATCTTTAGGAAATGTTATAGATTCTTAAATCAAATTTATTTGTACATATTGATATATTACAGTAAATTTTATGAATAAATAAAACTGTAACTTGAATGATAATTCATACTGCGATATACTTAATTGTATTAATTAAAATAACATAATACAGTTAAGTTGTTAAATTTATCATTAATGGCGCTTAAAATGACTGAAATTAAAAATCATGAACGTATATGAAATCCGTTGAAGCACGCGTCACGCGGTTAATGGAGCATATCGTTATGAGATAGATTTCTTGGCTACTATGACGAGTAAATTCTATTATCCGAAGTAAAACATCAATAGAATGTCTTGTTTAGACAGCAATGCCTACTACAGAAAAGATAATCTATATCAAAAATATTCTTATTGATAGTTGATCGAAGCGAACGAAGTGAGCGGAGCGTTTTACTGGAGACTTTTGCATTCTTTGTCACGAATTGCCTCGAAAACTACTTCACGGAAAATTATGAAACTTTGCAATCAAAAAGACACACATTAGGTGATGGTTTTAAAAAAAAAATTTGAAAATGTCCTCAAAAAAATATTTTTGTTTTTTAATATCATGTCAAAAAACTGATATCCCACTGAAGTCAATGGGAAACGATGAGTCAATACACGATTCTCGATTCGCTCAATATGCAAACGGCACCCGAGATTTCGCAAGCGCAGCGAGTCGAAATTGAGGGTTTGTTGACGCCCCTAGTAGATATAGACTCGCAAATATAAAATACTTTCAAAACTCATTACTTCTTTTTAAAGTTACTTTTAATCAAATTCTGATTTCATTGATTGAATTGTAATATATATAGTATTATAGTCGAGTATTATAATATATACAAAACATAATGTAAAAGTCATTGAAATTGTTCTTTTTTTTTTATCGTATCATATCATATCATGTCGTAGCATATTGCATCGTGTCGTGTCGTGTCGTAAATAACACATGTGACGTGTAACTAATGTGCAAGTAATTAAAAAAATGCTTTTATACGAGAGTCACTCTATGCAACAAAAAAGAACAATCTGTTTTTGATAGGATTTATATATTGACTATGTGAATTTTTAGTTTTCTATGTTTATCACTTTTTATACTTATATATAGTGCAAAATACAAAATACATAAGAATAAGATTACTTTTCTTTTTTTTTTTTTTTTTTTTTTTTTTTATATATCTGCCTACCAAAATGACTCCACCCTGCCTGATGTTAAGCAGTCAGTGAGGTCCAAGAATGGATGCCACCAATCTCATTCAAACAAAACAGAATGACGAATGGTGGCCTCCACTATAGCGGCCTTATGAGATGCTTTTTCACGCCCCGCTTAAAAGACCCAGGATCGCAGTGGGAAGGAAACACGTGCTGTGGTAATGAATTCCACATTTTGATGGACCGACATAAATAAGATCTGCTGAACCTTTTGGTTCGTGAAGATACCGAATCCACCGTGAAGGGATGGCACTTCTGTCCCGCACGTGTTGTTCTGGATCGGAAAGGAGAGGATGGGATAAGTTGGAAAAGTTCGTCGGAGCACTCGCCGTGGTGTAAGCGATAAAAGACTGCCATAGTAGCAACGTCTCTTCGTAATTGGAGAGGCTCCAGGATCTTTACGGCCTCTGGGCTTCCAATAATGCGAACTGCTCGCCGCTGCAACCGGTCGAGAGTGTCAAGCAAGTACTGAGCTGAGCCATCCCAAAGATGAGAACAGTATTCCACGCAGGAGCGAACCTGCGTTCTATATAAAAGACACAGCTGCTCCGACGTGAAGAACCGTCGCACCTTGTTCAACACTCCGAGCTTACGTGAGGCTGTTTTAATGACACTCTCGATGTAGACCTTTTGGTTGAGGTCCCGGCTGAGGTCTACGCCCAAGATGTTAAGGCTGTCCTGGAGCGCTAACTGCGTGCCCTGAAACGAAGGAAGAGAAGGGAACGGAGACTTTTTGGCGGAAAACGCGCATACCTGTGTTTTCTTATCATTGAACTCAACCAGATTCTCATGACCCCATCGTGAGACAAGGTTGAGGGCCCGGTTCATTTCAACAACAAGATCCTTTCGTTTCCCCTCAATGTCAGTCTGCTTTGCCGCAGGGTGTCCGAAATATCTCCCGTGTACCGTAGAATCATCCGCATAGCAATGAATGTTGCCTAGGTTCAACATATCATTGATATGCAAAAGAAACAAGGTGGGCGATAGAACGGAGCCCTGAGGCACACCGGCATTTACCTGCCGAAAACTGGAGGCCGATCCGTCGCAAAGGACTCGGATTTGACGTCCATGCAGGAAAGCGGCAACCCAATTGCACAAACGGGGTGGCAGACCGTAAGCAGGAAGCTTCGACAGAAGCGAACGATGCCAGACTCGATCGAAGGCTTTGGAAATATCGATGCTAATAGCCAAAGATTCGCCATGCCGATCCATAGCCTCACCCCAGAGATGCGTCATATACGTAAGAAGATCACCCGTGGATCGATTTGGTCTAAAGCCGTATTGACGATCATTGATTAGAGAGTGATCTTCTAGGTATTGGATCAGTTGTTTATTGATGATTCGCTCGAGCACCTTAGAGAGAATTGAGGTGATGGCTATTGGACGATAATTTGCTGGATCAGACCGATCCCCTTTTTTAGGGATCGGTTGGATATTCGCCTGTCTCCAAACCTCCGGCACTGTTCCTGTGGAGTAGGATTGGCGGTAGAGGCGCGTTAGTGCCGGGGACAACTCCGCTGCACATTTTTGGAGTACCACCGCGGGAATACCATCTGGTCCGCTGGCTTTCCGCACATCGAGTGACCTTAGTTCTGCTCGGACATCACATTGCCTGTTACGAATATCCGGCATGGTGACGTCACAGGTTGAGATATTGGGTGGCTGTCTACCATGGTCATCAATGAGGGAATTAGCCGCAAAGAGATTTACCAGCAAATTTGCCTTCTCTTGCGGCTCATGAGCAAGCGATCCATCCGAATATTTCAGCGGGGGCAACGAAGGCTGGCAGAAGTTAGATTGCACGGCTTTGGAAAGTCGCCAGTAGCTACGGCTGCCCGTAGGGTGCGATAAAAGTTCTTGTCCAAAGCGTGCAATACGCTGGGCATCCGCTCTGTTGTAAGCCCTCTTGCATTCCTTAGTGACTTTGTTGAACGCTGCTTTTAGGCGATCAATATCTGGATCGTGGATAGCCCGTGCCTTGATCCAAGCGCGGTACGCTAACTGTTTTTTTACAATCAGATTAGCACATTTACGATTGAACCAGGGACGAGCTTTGCTCGGTTTGGTGACCTCAGAGTACGGAATATAATACTCCATACCTAAACTGATTTCACCAACCACGGCAGAAACACTTTCCGACAGATCCCTGTTTTCAAAGCTGCGTGAGGCCCATGGGATGGATGCGAAATAGTCTCTCATACCATCCCAGTCTGCTGACGAATAGTGCCAGAGTCGTCGCTTCACCTCTACGGGTCGTGGAGGGGGCAGACAGGGCACTGAAGCACATACCAAACAGTGATCGGAGGTACCCAGCGGGGCGCGCACTGATACACTATACTGGGCTGGCTGATTCGTCAGCAGTAGGTCCAGCAAAGAGGACGCTTGACCTGAAATGTCGGGTATCCTGGTGGGCTGGAGTACCAATTGGGTCAGGTCATGCGTGAGAGCGAATGCATGGGCAGTTCGTCCCGCATGGTCCGATCTGGGAGATCCCAGCCAGGTCTCATGGTGGGCATTGAAGTCTCCTAGACATACCAATTCGGCGTTCGGAAACCGCTCCTGCGCTTGATCTGCAGCCTGATTCAGGTGATCGAAGAGTCGAGTTGTCTCAAAGTCTCCGGTGTGGGATCGGTAGAGGCACGCGTAAATCGAACTACGAGAGCCATGATTTACGTGTACCCGAAGGAGAGATAGGGAAGGGTCCTCTAGGCAGCGCAGACGACGGCAAAAAATATCCGTCCTGACGAAAACGCATACTCCGGCTTTTGCTAGGAACCTTTCTTCGAGCATATAGCCGGGGTAGTTAAGGTATGCAGTGTCGTCAGGACGGCGAATTTGTGTCTCCGTTAAGAAAAGCATGGCCGGGCGTGCCGTCTCAAGATGTTGGTGGACAGCATTGAGGTTTGAATGGAGTCCACGGATGTTAGCGAACTCCACCTCAAATAGAGAGTTGGTGGGGGAGGGAAGGGCCGCTGTTGAACTAAATACTTTTCTTTGTACTGCCATAAGGTTGAAGAGAAGGGAGGTGGAAAAAAAAGATGGCAGCGATTGTAGCAGTATGGAACAAGGTGCAGAGCTTTGTGTTGTCATTGAACTGTGTGATATGGCGGTAGCCGATCCACCGGACGGAAGGGCCCCGGTACCCTCTCGGAAATGGTCGCCAGGTCCCACCGTCCGGTCACCAATCGGCACGACGAACCACTCCGGGATTATGCGCGGCCTGGTGGAGCAGCCTCCTTAGGTGGTTAGTCCAAGTTGGGCCCCTGCACTATGCCGCGGGCGGCCAGCGGCACCACCGTTTCTACAGGTCTCCCTGTCCGGCGGGTCGACTCACACCACTCACACAATGATTCCACGATAACTCTACTGGTCCCACATATACTGCAGCCGATGCCATCCTTGCATCTATTGGGCTTCCGGAACTCATCACTCACCGGACGAAACGCAGCAGTATCAATACTGCTACTTCACGCCGATTTTCTGTGAGAGGGTAGTACTTCCCCGGTCGAGCCAGCCCATTCACGCTGTTACCAGCGAGGCTCTACTACCTACAAAATTTACCTTCTCATTCATATAAAACATGCAAGATCACTAACTACAATAGTATTTTAGCGAATGGCACTAAAATTCAAATGAATACTAGATAGAACTATAAAGTAGGACATAACGTAAGCAATAAATTAACTATATATTATTAACATTAACATAAAATTGTTTAATTAAATCAAAACAATGTAAAGGGATAAATTTAGGGTCAAGTTGGTCCGAAAAACATATAAGGGAAATCTGTTCAAATAATATTACAACAACATTGGAGATGAAATAATATTAACGTCTCATGTAACTAACATACTTATTGTTTATCTTTATTTGTTATTTATATTTTGTAAATCTTACGTGAAGTTTTACTTAAGACTCATATTAATAATCGAAACTAGTACATTACGTGTAAATTATGTATTTATGTTGTTATTTATTATGATTATTTTGTAATTAATGGTATTTACAATAACAATACCTATTTTATTAATAAAATAAGACATAAAAAAGTTTGATTAATCGTTTCATTTATTCAAAATAAATGAAGTGTTTAAATAAATATAATTATTTACAGATAACTGATAACTATATATTAAATATGTATACAATATATGAAATGAAATTTTGACTAATTTCAAAGCCTTGAAGGTTTTATATTAATGATATTTTCTTCGCTGTAACATTAATACTTCAAACAAATGAAGATGAGGTAATAAGTTAAATTATGCAGGTTATAAAACTTTACATCTGTTACGCGAATCTGTCAAATACCTCAAGCTACATTACATTACATACAGCCTCGCGGATTTGTTTATCATTACGTTATAAGTAATTAATTAGTACTTTTATATCAGTTTTCATTACTTTTTTTTTCTACAGTTTTACGAATTGTCAATTGTAAATATTGCTAACTGGAATATGGTTATTCAGCAAAACGGTAATAATCAATTGGGGACGCATTCATATAATTCAATATTATATAAATATCATGCAATTGGATTAGGTAAATTGTCATTATCATGAAATTAATGCCTATAGCTATCACGTTTAACTATCCTCTAATATACAATATACATGGTATTGGGTATTAACATTTCCAATTCTAAAATAGGTAAAATATTAAAATTACATTTTTTATTATTTAAATTTACAATCCTATTTCTTTTCAAATGTCAGAGCATCGTAGATCATATTGCATAATCAATTGTTTTATATTATTTCTGCCAAACCACGATCTACCTGGATTCGAATTCGTTCTCATATATAATTTAAACTGTGATTTGATAGTTACTGGTGCACAAAAAAGATTGCATATTAAACACATCTGCAAAGCTCCTTCAAAGTTCTAATTACTAACTGACTTGGTGAGCTTAATTGTTGAAAGTTGGAACCTCTTAAAACCTTGTGAATGTGAGAGAGTCGTACAATTAATAATCGTATATTTAAATATTCTAGTCTTATTATAAAAAAAACCTTTCAGCGTGATTATGAAATCCTTTTTCAGACCCTGAAAAGTTTTAAAAACTTCATTCAAGATTTTTTTTTACACATTATAATATATTTGAAATTGTTTATAAAAAAATTGTTTATATGATGTGTTGATTTTAAGTGTTAACTTTCATATATGTATTTATTTAAGTACCATAACTTTACTTTAAAAACTTTAAAAGAAACATTTAATGTATGTATGTAATATTAATTGAAATGATTAAGTATATTGCAGCTTTACCTTTCCAACGATTAAGCACGAACTATTAAAATCATATTATTTCAGACTATATTTGTTCAAATCACTGAAAAAACGAAATAAGTAATTATTAAAAAAGGACATTCACGTCTAGTTATTAATATATCAGAGTACAACTATTTAAATAATAGCGTTTAAGTAAAACACACAAAACTTTTAGAAGACACTCAACATTGCGCCAGTCGCGTCTGTCGCAGATCGTGGACGCGCTACGTCACTGCTCTCACACTATAAACTGATACAGATAAGATGACTGATACTGATGGAAGATACACTGTTGGTGGAACATGATGAAATCATCGCAACCCCTTGATTATAATAAATCAGAAGTAACGGCTTTTTAGGTGATAGCGTGTTATTTGATTTTATATTAGTATGTTTTTAGTTTTCAAGCGCTTTTATAAAAAAAAATATGTTTTTTTTTGTTCGTTAAAACAACTTTCAGGTAGATGTTGCTGTCAATCAGCTATTGCTACTTTGGCATGTTTTACTATAGATTATATTTTTTGTGCATAAAATAAGTGTAAATATTTCTAGATATCATTCGACTTTATGAACAATGAAGCCGGCAAGTAGTCAGGTAATAATTTTTGTATTCTTTTAAGAATTAATTATCAAAATGTTTGATAATTAATTCTTAAAAGAATACAAAAATTATTACCTAATAATAATAAAGATACAAATAGGTCATATTCGAAATCTTTATTTCCTTATTTCTTATAAATTTAAAATCGGGTATAGATTTTATTTATTTTTACTAGTTTGTATTTCTAATAAATATGCTTTTAAAAAATATTAACTATTTTTATATGTAAAATATGTTGAATATTTTTTTTCGTTATCAAGTTTTAAACAGCATTTTAATCTTTTAATAATTACTTAACTTACTTGATGTTGTTTCTTCTTAAACTTGTCGGAATTTTGTTGATTTCTTCTTTTATATACAATAATATTATATTTTTAATATATTGTTTATTTTTGTTGAATACAACATAAAATAAATACGAATACATCGGTAATTTCGCTCAAGCTTGAGTGAATAGATCATTCATTCAGGACTTGTCAATGAAACTTTGGAAAACTCATCTTCAGATTATCTCTTACTCATTTCTTACGCATTATCATCAATTGTTTAATCTCTCTGTAATAAGTGAGATGAAATTAATTTAGATGTTTCATTTAACGAAACAACAAACACTCTCGTCGTTTGCTGCATGATATCTCATTGCTAACATAATTGCTTCAATGTTTAAAGATGCCTGTGATTAATCTGTAGTCATAAGGTACAACCTCGCGGTATCTACACTAAATATAATTAATAAAACTAAAAACGATTTCTATTGACCTTGGTATTGTGAATTATATGAAGTTATAAAACTTGGTTTAAAGGTGTGAAAGAATTCATTGTTAAAATAAAAAAGGTGGGAAGGTTTTTTTTTTTTTTTTTTTATGGAATAGGAGGGCAAACGAGCTGGCGGGTCACAGATGATTTGTGATCACCGCCGCCCATGAACTCTTGCAACATCCGAGGAATTACAGGAGCGTTGCCGGCCTTGAAGGTGGGAGTAAACGCCTTTTTTGAAGGTACCCATGTCGTACCGATCTGGAAATACCGCCGAAGGGAGTTCGTTCCACATTCGAGTGGTACGAGGAAAATATGTGCTTGAGAACCGCACAGTGGTGGACCGCCACGCATCCAGGTGGTAAGGATGGTATTGGAGGCGATGGCGCGCTGTGCGGTGATGGAATTCGGCGGTAGGCATCAGATCGAATAGCTCTTCGGAACATTCCCCGTGGTAAATGCGGTAGAAGACGCACAGAGATGCAACGTCTCTACGCAGTGCCAAAGAATCCAGCCGTTCACAGAGCACCGGGTCCCCGACAATCCGAACGGCTCTCCGTTGTACGCGGTCAAATGGTAGAAGCTGATATTGGGGTGATCCGGACCAGAGATGAGAACAGTACTCCATGTGTGGCCGGACTTGCGCTTTGTAGAGCGCAAGTCTTTGGCCAGGATTGAAGTACTGCCTCGCTCTATTGATCACGCCCAATTTCATCGAGGCCAGCTTGGCCTTGCTCTCCAGATGACCACGAAACCGACAGTCACTCGAAATGTCGAGACCCAGTATTCTGATACTTGGCGAGGCAATGAGGGGAGTGCTCTCGAAGAGCGGTGATACGACAAATGGGGTTTTCTTAGTGGTAAACGCGCAAACCTGTGTCTTCTGGGGATTGAACTGAACGTGGTTCAGTTCCCCCCACTCAGAAACTATCCCTAAGGAAGTCTCTATAGAAGACACAAGTTTCTTTCGGCACTCGTCGACGTTTTCCCGAGAGAGACCTGCACGCCCGTAATATACCGCATCCCCAGTACTGTCATCCGCATAACAATGTATGTTGGAGATATCCAACATATCATTGATGTGCAGGAGGAACAGAGTTGGGGATAGCACGCAGCCTTGGGGTACACCAGCGTTCACAGGCTTGAGGTCCGAGCAAAAACCGTCGAGAACGACCTGTATGCTCCGCCTACTGAGGAAGCTGGTGATCCACTTGCATAAACTCTCGGGAAGCCCATAGGAAGGTAGCTTCGAAAGAAGCCCCTTGTGCCATACACGATCGAAGGCTTTCGCCATATCCAGACTAACTGCCAGACCCTCTCCCTTACTTTCAATAACAGCTGCCCAACGGTGCGTAAGATATAAAAGAAGATCACCAGCCGATCGACCATGGCGAAAGCCATATTGCCGGTCATTGACCAACTGGTGATCCTCGAGGAAGGTTAGGAGCTGCTTATTGATGATACTCTCCATTACTTTGGAGAGAAGAGAGGTAATGGCGATAGGTCTGTAGTTAGCTGGGTCCGAGCTATCACCTTTTTTAGGGATCGGATGGACAAGGGCACGCTTCCATGAGACCGGGACTACGCCTTTAAGGTAGGAGTACCGAAATAGACGCGTTAGCACTGGTGTCAATTCAGGGGCACATGTTCGTAGCACAACTGGAGAGATACCATCTGGCCCACTCGACTTATGAACTTCCAAGGAAAGGAGGGCTTTTCGGATGAGTTTTTGCCGAAAAACTATTTCCGGCATTAAGCTCGGACACCGCGGGATGATAGGCGGTGTCTTCCCCTGGTCGTCCAAAGTCGAGTTTGAGGCAAAAAGAGTGCCCAAGAGATCGGCTTTCTCTTTTGCCGTGTAGGCCAGAGAGTCGTTTCCAGTGTGCAATGGCGGTAGAGATGGCTGACAGAAGTTTCCCAGCGTGGCTTTAGACAGCGCCCAGAACTTGCGCGTGCCAGGCGGGTACTTTGCCAGCTGATCCCCAATTTTGACGACACGCTTGAACTTTGCTCTAGCAATTTTCCGTTTGAAGAATCTGGAGGCACGATTATATTTCCTCTTCATAACTCTAGAGTTCGGATTCTTAGTGACTAACGCATTAGCCCAAGCTTGATAAGCCTGCCGTTTGCCAGCTGCTGCAGCCCTGACAGACGCATCAAACCAAGGCCGCGATCTGCCACCAAGTGGTACCACAGAGCTTGGTACAAATAGTTCCATGCCCTGAAGTATCACATCAGCTACAGCCGCAGCGCAGTCACTAGGATCATTGGAAGAGAAACAAATCGGCCCCCATGGGTAGGATGCAAAAAAGGACCGCATTCCATCCCAATCCGCTGACTTGTAGTGCCAAACGCGTCGAGTCGCAGGTCTTGTGCGAGCTGGGCGTTCAATGGGCACTACACTCCGTACCAAGCAATGATCAGAGGACCCTAAGGGAGCCTCGACAGTGACTTGGTACTTTCCGGGATGTGTAGTCAGCAGAAGATCCAACAAAGAGGGCATATGGCTGTCCACGTCCGGTAGACGAGTGTGCGCCTTTACCAGCTGGGACAGACCATTTGCCAGAGCAAAGTCAAACACAGATCTCCCCGCGTAGTCGGTGGCACGTGACCTTAGCCAATCGGCATGGTGCGCATTGAAGTCCCCGAGGACTACGACTTCGGCGGAGGGAATCTGTGAAAGCAGATCGTCAATCTTCGCCTGAACATGGCCCAAGAGTTGAACCGTTTCTGCATTACCACTATGGGACCTGTAGAGGCACGCGTAGACTCTGACATGGTCGTCCATGTCCACGCGCAGCCAGAGTACAGACAGGTCCCGACCTTCAAAAACCTGAAGGCGACGGTAGCAGATATCCTCCCTTACGAACACAGATACCCCGGCGTGTGGTATAAAATGGTGTTCTAGTTTATACCCGGGGTATGATAGGTACGCTGTGTCGCTAGAGTGAGATATCTGCATCTCCGTCAGAAACAACAAGGCCGGCTGCACCGTCTCTAGGTGATAGTGGACGGCGTTCAAGTTGGAATGAAGTCCCCGGATGTTGCAAAAGTCCACATTTAGAGTGGGTAGGGGTGCCGCTGCGTTGACTCGTCGTTTGCCCTCAAAAAACACAAAAGGCGATACTTTGCCCGCCCCAGATACGACGGGCAGCCCGAGCAAAATCCGAGAATCATTTCCCCGATTTTGCTCGGGGAGGGGGTCCCCGGCTTCATCAAAGCCGGTACCCTCCTGGGGTATTTTTCTTTTCGGCATCACTTTCATGTTTGGCAGGGGGGGGGGGGGGGTTGGGCTTCCGGATTCTCTCACTCACCGACGGAATATAACCAAATGGTCCTTCCCCGGTCGAGCCAGCCCAATACAAGCTGCAGTCAGATAAGTGCAGCTAGGCTCTACCACCTTAAGGTTGAGTTGGATGGTCTTAGACAGGCAGGGAAGAATAAAATAATATAGGTTCTCTAATATAAACAAAATTTTAAAATGAATCGTAAACGTATTTTTCTTTCTATTCATCATTCTAATGTAAATCTTGGTAAAATCTTTTAAGATCATTACAATGATTAAATTAATTATATTTGGAAGTTAAAATCCAAAATACTTTATTAATCCACAAGTTTTATTAACGGAATTTACTTTTTAACTCAATTATGATCCGAATTTTTCTTCTTGAACTTCCTCTTGTCTCCACTTTTTGTTTGTGTTATTTATTTACTATATATTATTATAGTCAGCCATGTTATTATAAAATACTTCTCCTCTTCAAGTTAAAAGCTCATTTTTATATTTTTTGACTAACATCATGGTATTAATTTATTAATAAGATCCACTATTATTATTGTTAGACCACGTTATTTTTTTTTTTTTTTTTTTTTTTTTTTTTTTTTTTTTTTTTTTTTTATATTTACCATAGACTTGTAGTCCACGCCATTTTTAATTTGTTTTATAATTATTATTTTGATTTCTTTTTTTTTGAGATTTTTGCCTGTGTATTCAGGCACAAGAATTACTTTAATAAATACATAAATAAATATTCTATTCAATTGGTTAATTTTGTTATGACCTTCTGGTCTTGGTTGTGTATTGCTAATTTCAAATTGTAATCATTTATTGTCTTGTCCGTATTAACAATGCTGTCTTTGATGAACCTCGCCAGCGCATCTTCTTGATGGTCCGTGTAGTAGACAAACGTCCTGGTGTGTCGGGAAATGGCTACTAGCGCATGAGGTACGCTGTCATGGAGTGGGAGGCTCTTTCCGGTTCTTTTTACTACTATTGTGCTTACATAACACAAACCTTGTGCCTCATGAACGGTGAGTGTTTTGGATCCCTTCCCTTTTCCGTACCCTTTTTCTTCCAATGTTTGCTTCTCTTCTTGAGTGAAGGTCAGGTATAGGGTATTTGGTTGGTCAATGGGGATCTTTTCACCTGTAAGGGATTTTATGTTCATAGATCTTGCTATGCTGCTCGAGGAATATATACCGTCATATACTTTTCTAAGGGCGTAGACTACATCCCTCGGGCATCTGTTTGAGCACATAAGTTGTGTTATGATGGCAGTTGTTATAAAGTCTGGGCGGTGGTAGTAGACTTCGAACAAGTTTTCTCTTTCAATATAAGGAAGCTGATTTACGTCACCAATGAGTAGCAGTTCTGTGGCTTCGGTGAGTTGCAGGGCCATCACGATGGATCCGAAGTGATTCATCAGTGCTTCATCGACTATAAGCCTTTGGCATTTCCCCTTTTTTTCTTTCGGTAGTCCGTTTGTTAGGATCGAAGCCAGTGTGCTTACTCTGCGCGCGGCGTCAGCCCCCTCTTTTTCGGAGATTTTTAATACTAGTTCTAGTTTAGCCTCTTTAGTGGTAGTGACTATATGGTCGTCTTGGGAGTTGAAGTTGTTAATTATCCATGTAGTCTTACCGCATCCTGGTACTCCGTATATCATCTTTATTAGTGGTAACTCCCATTGTTGGCATGTTTCTGACAATTTGTCCGCTCTTTCGAGTATTTTGTCGTCTAGCCATATCTTAGTGTTCTTTGTGGTTACCACTATTGGATCAGTCGTCGGGGTTCGGTAAGTGACTACTCCTGATGTTTCTGTTTTTTCTAAATCAAGTTCGACCATGCCAATTGTCTCACTGAATGCAGCCATGTGCTGCTCTGCCTCTTCTCCCTCGATCACTTCCGCGGTCTGGTTGTTATAAATTGTTGCCTTCGCAGTCTTTATCCTTTCATCTAATAGGTCTTTGAGTTTGCTGTGACGTGCTTCCAGGATGTTTTGGCACTCTTTGATCTTTTTCGCTCTTGTTGCCTTAAGTATGGCGGTGTACTCTATGAAGGCATTTATCATATGGTCCCGTGGTCTGACTACTGGTAGGTATTTTGGGAGTTCAGCGGGGCCTTTTGCTGCTTTCGTTGGTTTTTTCGTCGTTTTTGGTTTTGATTTGTATGTTTGTTTTCCTACTGGCTGTTCTTTTATAGGATTTTTCCTAAGGGTTTGGTTCGAGGCTATGCTGACTGCTTTAATGATAGAGGTGATGATGCTTTCCTTCGGAGATTTTCTTGCTGTTTGGTTTTTGGCATCTCTCTCCTCCTCATGTTTTTTCTGCACTCTCTCTGAGCCACTTGGATTTGCCAGGTTTTTATAGTCAGTGTCTAGGACTGCCGGGTTTTGTTGGGGTTTTGTTGGTTTGGGTTTTAAATAGCTGAGATCTTCGCCTCTATTCTCATAAGCCACGAGTTGGTGAAACTTGGAGGCTACAACTATACCCAGGTGGTCTGCAACTTCGCCTTTGTAATATCCGGCTGTCATTGTATCCACGCTGATTATTCGAGCCGGATCTTGGGGCTCGCTGACCTCAGCTATGATATTAAGTAGTGAGCTTGCTCTTTCAAACTGTGTTAATACTTCTTCGTCTTCGAAAATAAGTACCGTTTTGTTGTCTTTGCGGTATAGACGACATTTCTGGTTTGCTATTAAAATCACGCTCATTGCCTCGAGCTTTTTCCGTTTTAATTTGCTTTTTGTGGGACTGCCTTTCATCAATGCCGCTAGTCCCGGGGACATCTCTATGCTGTTTGGGCCCGTTTTGCAGCAGAAGCTGATACCCAGTCTTTCATGTGGTGTGTTCATGAATACTACCACACTTCTGGTCTTGATGCCAGGTAGACCGACTACTCCATTATCTAGCAGTCTTGCTACTGTCTCTCTGTGATTTTTGGTAGCAGGGAGGGTTGTTTTAGGTGTTGGTACCTGTCTTGGAATTATTAGTGCGGTAGTACGGGTGTTTTCTCTAGTTTGCGGTGTTGTGTCCTTATGCCTTTTGGCTGCTGTGCGCATGATTTTTTCAGCGTAGTCCAAAAAAGGTTTTTTGGTTTTTGGGTCGTCGAGAAGTTTGGGTAGTAATTCCATTGTCAGATTGGTGTTGAAACTTTGTTCCAGGTCCATTCTCGCCGTTTGGAAGCGAGGACAGTCCAAGATCAGGTGCCACACAGACTCTATTTCGCGGGGATCACACTCGCATCCGGGGTCAGTTATTAACTTAAATCTGTGCAGGTATTCAGCAATTCCTCCATGTCCCGTCAGCAACTGTATGTGAACTGGGTTCAGAATTGTATTCCTTACCGTTCGGTATAATTTGTTCACCTCTGGTAGGAAATGCTTCGTGACTGAACCTGTAGTTGAGTTGTCATATCTGTCCTGCCATTTGAGTATGCTCTCCTCTCGGATTTTCCTCTTGGCATATGACAGCGGAACTAGTTCGTAATCTGGAGTCAATTTAGGTGTTAGGGCTGCTACTTTTGCAAGTTCGTCAGCTCTTTCGTTGCCGGCCGTGCCCACATGTGCTCTCAGCCAGAACACTCTGATCCGTCTTCCAGTTCGTGTTATGATAGAAAGGTCTTCTTTGATCTTGTTGACCAATGGGAGTGTTTGTCTAGGGTTTTTAAGTAGGTCTAGCGATGATCTAGAGTCACTCAGAATGTTGATAATGGGTTCCGAGCTCTCCTTAGCTTCCTCTATGGCCTTATGCAGGGCAAACAACTCTGACTGGAAAACTGTACATGCTGGGTCCAGACTGTATTTGGTGTGTTTTATCTCCTTTCCATTTGCCCACCAGGTGAGAGCTGCTCCTGTCTTCCCCTCTATCTTGCTCCCGTCTGTGTATATTTGGGGGCCCATAATTTGAAGGGATGTTATGGTTTCAGAGTCCATGTTCTCTAACAGTTCATAGTCGAAGGAAGTTAGTTGAGACGGGTGTGGATAGTCTAGGTAGTTAACTACTTCTTCGAGCTCCTTGCCTGGCGGTAGGTAGTCCACTGATAATCCTTTTTTGATTTTGTATAAACTGGCAACTTCTTGTATTCGGATGTCTATCGGCAGGATTCCTGTAAGGGCTAGTGCAGATGTGAGTGATACTGTTCTGTATGCCTTGCATATTTTAAGAGTAAAGCCTCTTTGGATTGATCTTAGGGTCTTTTGGATCATTTCGTAATCCGTCGCTTGGGCCCATGCGCATGCTGCATATGTCAGTATCGGTTCTATCACCGCCACGTATATTGTTCTTATTATTTCTGAGTTTAATCCCCAAGTTACCTTTGCCGCACATGCTAGCTGTTTGTAGATGTCCGCCGCTTTCTTGCATATTGCGGCCACATGTGATTTGAATGTCAGGGTTTTGTTGATGGTTAATCCTAGTATCTTTATTTCGTCAACCAAGGCAATTTCTTTACCGTCCATGTAAATTTGGGGGTTTGATACTTTCAGTTTCTTTGTTAGCATCATTGCGAAGGTCTTGTGTGGTGCAAAACTTAGCTTGTTCTTCTGCCCCCAGTCATGTACAATATCAAGGGTCTCGTTGGCTTGACGCTCCAGCTCATGGATTGAGGGGCCGGAGAATGTTAAGACCACGTCGTCTGCAAACGCCTGGCATCTTACTCCTTGGGCAGTCAGGTGCTGTAGGAGCGAGTCCAGAATCAGGTTCCAGAAGGTTGGTCCTCCTATGGATCCTTGGACGCATCCTTTTGTTGTTTTTTTCTCGCTCGATGCCCTGGCGTAATGTACTTGGACGCTTCTATCTTGAAGATAGGAACCTACCATCCCGAATAAGTTCTTAGGGCACTTTTTATCTACCAGTTGTTTTTTGAGTGATGGCCACCATGCGTTGTCAAATGCTCCTTCTATGTCCAGTGAGATTACTATGGCAATGTTCTTCTTGCTTATCTCTCCCCTGAGGTGTTCCGTTAGGACATAGAGTGCATCTTCTGTACTCTTTCTTGGCATGAACCCGTACTGCATTTTGTTAAGTGTTGGAAAGACGTGCCACTGTATTCGGCCTATCATCATTTTCTCTAGAATTTTGCCTAGTATTGAGAGTAGGCCTATTGGTCGGTATGATTTTAGTTTGGTATAGTCCTCTTTTCCTGGTTTTCTCAGGATCACCACATGTGCCTTTTTCCATTGAGTAGGGAAGTATTCCAGTGTCATGCATTTGTTCGCAATCGCCAAGAACACCTCCCTGTTCGCTGTGATGGCTTCTATACAGATATCCGCCGTGAATCCATCCGGACCTGGGGCCTTTTTTGGGTTTAGTGCCGCCAAGACTAAGTTCAGTTCGGCTAATGTGAAGGGTGGGTCGTCTGCATATGGGTATTCCGATGATGTGGGATTTGAGGGCTGGACAGTATTTCTTATTAGTTGATGATGTGGGGTGTCGGTCTTCTCATCGTCATCCGGATAAAAAGTTTGAGCTAGGAGTTCCGCTGATTCGTAGGGGGTGAGGGTGTTTCCCGCAGCGTCTCTCAATAGGGTGTCATCTTGTCTCCTAGCTGTTTTCCGGATCACTCGGTATATTCCGTCCCACATGCTTTCTCTGTCCTGTGTTGCACAAAACTTTTTCCAACTCGCTGTTTGGGCCTCCTCTGCTGTGATGTTGTACAGCTGTTTTGCCTCTTGATATTCGGTTACCACCTGTAATATTCTACAGGCAGCGGCGTTGCGGATTCTGCGCTTTTTTCTTAAGACTTCTTGTTTGAGCTGTTGCAGGGCTGGTGTCCACCATGGCGGTATGGGGTTTCCCTTGTATGTATTTGCAGAGGGTATTGATTTTTCACAAGCCTCTTTGATGCAGTCAATGTAGGTGTTTGAGACGGTTTCCAGGTCTACTGGTTTTTCTATGGCTGTTATTGTATGTGGAGTCAAATTCTCGTTTTCCAATCTGTTGTTGAAAATTTTTCTGAGTTCTCGCCATTTGGCCTTTTTTGTGTTGTATCTCCTGGTGGTGATGGGCTTGAGTGGTTGCGGAGCCCTTTCCAATTGGAGGTAGAAGGTGATGGCGTTGTGATCCGAATTTATCTTGTTTCGGCTCACTCTCCAGTTGTTAATTTTCCCCAACAGTGGTTTGCTGCACGCTGTGACGTCCACTATACTTGTATAGAGTTTACCTCTTCTGTTCGTCTCAAACGTTGGTGTGTTGCCTTTGTTTAGGATGTGGAGGTCCATCTTGTCGAGGAAGGCGTTGTATTCTATGCCTCTGTCGTTTTCCGATGAACTTCCCCACCAGTTGCTCCAGGCATTTATGTCACCTCCCACTAAGATGTTGTTTGTGGTGAATTTGGTCATAATGGTCTTGCACCTGACGATGTAGGGGCTGATGGCTTCATTCCCCTCTAGGTAGAGTGATATTTGGCCAATGTTCGTCTTTCCTGTTGTTATTGTTGCTGGTACTTCGGTTTCTGTGACCATTTGTGGATCGTGGGTGACTGCGATTTTTTCGCCAAAGATGACGACCGCCGCTTTGTTCGGTTTTCTGCGATTCAGAGTGCACTGGATTATTGTGGTGCCTGGGTGTTGTTTTAGGACACCCGTTTTTCCCACATAAGGTTCTTGGACGAGTGCTATCGAAATTCCCTCTGAATCTGCCACCTGCATCAATTCGGCGGTTGCTAGCTTCGATCTCTGGAGGTTGACTTGGATAATTTTGATACTATTTTGGGATTGGTTGGTTTGGGCTGCTGTTGTTTGAGGAGCTGTTGTGTCATCTTTAGCAGAGGTAGGAGACTCTGGCTCTTGCTATTGCGTCCCATTTCTGGCGTTCAGGGCATACATTGCTGTGTGCTATGTGGTTTGTTTCTACCAGTGGTGCGCCTAGAGATCTCTTTATTTTTTGGCAGTTAAAACAGTTTGGCGGCTTGTTCTCCTTACGGCTAGGGCACTTTTCCCAGGAGTGGGCTGCTCCACAGAAGTTGCACCTCTCTTCCGCTTCCTGGCAAATTGTTTTTGTGTGGCCAAAACCGAGGCATCTGGCACATTGGACAAGTGGTGAGTGGTCCGCCACTGGTCTTCTCTGGAGGTCTATGTAGAGCTTCTCAGCCTCAAGCATGTTTTTGTGAATTTTGGGGGAAACTTCCAAGACTGGGTGGCATACTAGGTTGTTGCGCGCACGCTTCCTGTATCTGACTCTAATTACCCGCTCATTTGTCTCCGCGCCTTCCAGCACCTGCTTGTTCTGGGCCAGAATATGTGCCACAAGCTCTGCGTCTGTGTGATAAGCCATGACGTCTTTAATGATAATTAGTGGATTTGTTGTTTTTGCGGACTCGGTTTTTAGGGTATTGGTTGTTTTGATTTTGTCCCTTACCAGCTGAAGGTCATCCTTGGTATTGCAGGTGATAATAACTTTTTGGTTCTTAACCTTCTTTATTCGGTCCACTTTTGCGCCCGTGTTTTTCACGTCTAACGCAGTTCTAATCATCGTCACGACGTGCTCGCTGGTTTTTGTAGCATCCATTGATGAAATGATGATGGAGTGGTTCGGCCTTCTTGGTGGTGGGGAGTTATTTTTCGTTATTTGGGCGTATGTTGGTTGGGGATAGCCCTTCACCTGGTTTTTGATGAGCTCGGTTATAGCCATCTCGGTGCCGATACTCATACCTATTTGTTGGGTAGTATTTTTTCGTTCTTCCCGCATCGTCCTTAGCTCCGAAGTAACCGCCTTGAGCCTTTCACTTATTGGTTGGAGGTGTTCGTCCAACTTGATGACTGGTGGTGGTGGGGCTAGTGACGATGTTGCGGCGATGTCCGCTTTAGCTTTCAGGTCGCTGATGCCTTTTTTAATGTCTTCCAAGTCCTCTCCAAGATTAATTGGGAGGTCTGGTTGTGTTGCGGCACGCGTGTCTTCTTTCAGCTTTGTAGACATCATCTCCGTTTGTTTTGTGACCTTAACTACTCCTTTCTCCAGGTCTTCAATTTTTATGGCCATGGTTTTAGTGGTCTTAATCATTGTTTGTATCTCCTGGCGGAGCGTTTCTGTGTTATTATTGTCACTCTGCTTGATGTTTTGTTGCAGAAGTTCTTGTAACTTGTTACTCTTTTTGGTTTGAATAGGGATAAGTTCAGATATTTCCTTAATGCGTCTGCATGGGTCTCTTGTTTCGAACTCTAGCCACTTTCTCACGTCAATCGTCTCTTTTTTGGAAGACACGATCTCCTCTCTTAGGGTGGCGAGTTCTTGAGTCATGGCCGCTATTTGCTTATTGTGGGCCCTTTCAACCCTCACAAGCTCTTTGGCTTTGCTTACGCGCTCCCTCTCCAAGTTGTATTTGTGACGTGATCTCGACTCTGATAAGGAGAGCACTGTTTCAAACAGGCCTTGGAGGCTCTCTAGTGCGATGGCCTTACACTCTTTCTTCATGTTGCTTGCTTCTTCTAGAGCAGTCTTCCCCTCCTGCAGCATTTTATTCGCCTCTTTTGTTGCGACGTCCATTTCTATTCCTCTACCTCTCTTGTTGGTAAACAAAAGGCTTGTTCTTGGTTTTCTGACCGACGACGCTATGGAGTCTGCGTTTGAGTCTTGGTAGGATGTGACTGAACTGGCGTCCTCATCCGTTTGTTGAAGTTCATGGGACGTTTGTTGTTCAGCAATTCCCTTCCACTTGAGGAGTCTCTGGTGGATGTCCTCCAGTGGGGTTTGTGCTGCTGATGAGGCCTGTTTTTCTCCCGCCATTGTTGGGCTGGTTGAGGCGAGGGAGGGTGAGTTTATGTCCAGGGCTTCGGGCTTCTCATGTTGTTCTTTGAGCGCAGCGTCCAATACTTTATGGCGAAGGGTTCGCAGTACTTTTTCCGCTTTGCTCTTTATAATGGGACCCGTTGTGGTTTTAGTTAAGGTTTTATTGCTTGTCGTTTTTGTTGTTGTTGCCTCTTGTTGTTTAGAGGTTGTGGCTAGCTTGTCTGCCATTTTTTATATATTATTCCTGTGCCTGAGTACACTGGCTTGCGTCTTGGTTCGTCCGTTGGTATGTCGATTTATTTGGCAAGTATTTGGCTGTGCAAATAAGGTTTTTGTTGGAGCCAGATGATAGAGCTCTTTTTTTTTTTTTTTTTTTTTCCTGAAGTCGGTGACACCTCTCACGATATCCTAGGATAAGTAGATCCCGAGATATGGTGTTGGGTGTTGGGGGGTATTCGTAGTATGGGGTCTTCTTGAATCTGTTGGAGCCAGATGATAGGGCTTCGTTTCTCAATTCCAATGGGACCTCTCCTGGTTTTCAAAGATCACCGGTTCAAAAGTTATGGGCCGCGGGGTATTGTTTCCTCTGGTATTTCAGTAATAACTTCCGAGGGGAGTGTAATCTTGAATTTCTGTTGGAGCCAGATGATAGAGCTTCTCTTCCCGAATTAGGTGATACCTCTCGTGGTGTTCCAGGACAAGTGATTCCCGAAATATTTCCAGAGGGGTTTTCGGGAAAAGTGCGGGTTGAGGGGGAAGGGGGAAAAATTTATTTTTGTTTGAGATGGAGAGTCGCCAAGTTTGGCAAAAAGTTTTGTAAGGAGGGGTTTATTTAAGTGGGGGGTGTTCCTGAATGCGCCTTGTCAATCTGAGAAGAATGAGCCCCCACACGACGGGGTTCTAGATGTTACACACGTCTATGTGACGTCCTATGTGTATGGTAGGTAGGCTGTGACAGTTTGTTGTGACTTCTGTCAGTTGAATTTGACAGATAGTTGACGGATGACGTTATGTCAGTGTTGCCATGTAGCTGTTCCGTCGATAGAATACAACAGTCGTTTGGCGGGTGACGTTTGCCAAATCGGTGCTATATAGTTCCAACGTGTAGCTTTTCTGCACCACGTAGCGATGATTTCACTCCAAATGACGTCACAGAGAACAAAGGTTCGTGTTATTTCCTAAACCGTTTGACGGATCCTGTCGTGTGAGGTATCATAAGATAGGTCTCCTTTCTGCGATCTCTTAGGTGTTTATTTGGAGACGACTCCAGCCACGCAGGCCGAGATAATGACGTGCAAAGGTGTTTTATTAAAAACCAGCCTGAGCCTCAAGATCCTTAACAGAAATCACCAATATTGGTATCCTCGTGTACTGTAAGATGAAGCCCACACGGTGGCGATTAGTAGGAATTTTTTACACTAACCTTTGCGAAGATATTGGTAATTTTGTGTTTTTATTTTGCTTAGATGGTTGTTTTTGGGGGTTGGCACTTTCTGATCACTTTGCCCACAATATAACTTGTGTATTGCACTGCACTGAACACTTCACCAAATTTTTAGACGCGTAGCTCGACCTTTACTAATTAATAGTATTTTTTAAGCGGGAGCTATATCTTTCTCGTGTCGCGGATGAATGTGTACTAACGTTATTTGTAAACCATTCATGCTGTTTGTTAGGTGATAGAGTTTAGCTACAGTACTTATACTACTTCAGTCCGTGTACTAGATGGTCCGACTGTAATAATATTCGTTATTGCAATTGAGAAAGATATTCTTGCTGCCAAGAGTGCCAATGATTAAGTAGTTTTTGGGTATGATGCCAACGTGATAAATTATTATATATATTAGTATCTACGTATATATTTACATAGTAAATGAGTAACTTTTATTATAAAATGTTACTTTATTTAAATTAATGTACATTCACAGCTACTAGCGAATTAAAAAACATTATTCTAAAAATTCTCTCGCCTTACTTCCTCTTTTTACGAGTTCTACAAGATTATCCTCAGAGATTTACAGAGCGCAGTCAGAAAATTAAGAACTTGCCAACAAATTTTTCTTTTAAACTTCGGATATTGTTCTAAGTCGTTTAATTTAATTTATTTTCACTTTTTACCGGGAACTTGTTACGTTCTTTTTATTGGTTACTAAATTGGTTAAACTTTTAAATAAAATAATTAAACCTTAGTTTTAAAAGAAATAACATTAAAGGCAACAATCTTATTGGTTACTTAATTTTATAAATAAAATATAATGTTAATGTTAAGTATGAATATAATATTGAACCTTAATACTTAAACATTTCTATATGCCTACAAAAGAATGGACTCAGTTCTTTTTCTAGATATTTCATCCATTCGAATACACTGGGCTTGTCTTATTGTAATTAATCTAATGTAACAATTTTCTATTTTCTTTATATAAATATATAAATATCTATTTGTTGGATGAAATTACCAAATTTAAAATCAAATATAAGTAATGTTATTAAATTATCTCGATATAAGTGACACTGAATCAAGACAATGATTTTAGTAAAAAGGATTGAAAAGCATTTATTCATTTGAAGTCAGTTGAAGCACGTGTCAACTCGCGACTAATGGAGTACATCACTCCGTGAGACCTGAAGAGATTTGAACAAACGGTGATAAGAATGCCTTGTTTAGCTATCTAAGCCTATATTCCTATGAATGCCTACTGTGAGGATGATTAGATCTAAAGGATCTCAGTGAAAAATAATTATTCAGAAAAAAGTTATATTATATTGTATATGACATTTTATTGAACTATATTTAATTGTTAGATAATGGAGATAATAAATAAATTAATTAATTATTCGAACTCAACTGGCAAGAATTAAACAGCTTCTTAACGATTTCATTATTAATTTTATTAATTAATTAATGATGAATTACATAAATTGATTATATAATCCGGAAACGGAATATAATGTTATTGATAATTTTATTATTTTTTTTAGATTTTTATACGTATCAATCAATATGGAGAGTTCAATTAAATAATTTTTGTGTGAGACATATTAATTTTTATTATTAAGTTACTTGCTATGATTATTTGTAGGTAATGGAATTAGCTTTAAGAGTTTTTAGGTTTTAAATTCTTCGTTTTTATTATTGTTATAATAATATATTATATTTTATTAGTGCCGTCTTGAAAAATTATATTATTGTAATTATGTTGAAAATGGAAGAAACAGAAACTAATACTTAAAAATAAGATCAAATTGTTTATAAATCCCATTAAGTTGGTTTTAAATTCTTATTAACCTTAAACCAAAAGTTTAGAATTAATGATCTCTTTAAGTATATCAAAACTCGCAAGTTTTTAAAATTTTCATAAAGTGATTATTAAAAAGTTATATCTAGATATATAAAAATATATTTTGTTATAGAAACGGCAGCTTTAACCATGTTTTGTACTAGTAACTTATGTTAAAGATAATAAAAAAGGTTCTAATAGCTGAATCTAAATAGTATTTTTTCTTAAAATCCTTCTCTGAAACTTCGAAGCAATAGAAATAAATTAGTTAAATATCTTCTGTTCTCTCAATGAGTTAATTACACAATATGAGGCCTTGGAGCTTTGTTACTCATTGTATAACGCTTGAAGCTAGTACAAGAGCTAGTTCAAGAGGTAATATTAAATGAGTGAGATTATTCGTATTGTCAATTATTATTATTCCTATTATTCACTATTGACTATCTTCAGTATGTTATTATTGTTTGTTAAAGTGATATTTATCTATTAAGTATTAACAAATATCTCTTGATATTTGGCCAATTTGAGGTTCAGTGAACTCAATTTGTAACAATACATTCACAATATCAATAAAGGCGTTGATTGAAGAATGGATATTGAATGTGAAGTATAATATTATAAGTAATAGATATTCAGATATCTAAGAACGCAAAATAAGATAACATATAGATAGTGTAATAAAATAAAATATTTTAAAAAATATTTTACCGTTTAGATCGCTAAGTTATAAAGCTGATCTTCGTGTGTCCAAATTAATTCAACGTCATTAATTATCTAGAGGTACTTTTATCAAAATATAATGATATTTGGTAAGCCAAGCTGAAAAATAATTAATCATTATGTAGAATATTGGCAAATTACGTGACACGCATTATCGTGGAAAGCTATTTATCTAAATCCTCCCACGCACATCCCCTCACGTCACGAGATTGTAAATTTTATTGATTTGGTTATAATTTTCTTGTTATAAAAGTTATAACGTAATAAAAAAAATAGAAACTTTTATTTACACTATCATAAAAGCAATCGCAGTAATAATGGTGATTGGATTAAGATCTATTATTTCGTACCCGTGTCAGAATGTTAAGAAGGAAAAAGTTAATCCTTCATTTGTTTTGAGTGTTCAGTCTCTTATTATGAAGATAACAGTAAATAAATATCTTTAATTCATTTAAATGGGTATGAATGCTTATGAGGTTTTGTTGTCAAAAAGTATATTATATATCTATAATGTTTTATTTAATATTTCAAGTAATATTTTCTAAATTTGGATAATAAACTTCTATTGCAGTTATCTTATATAAAAAGTAAATAATGAATATTTTAATGTATTTATAATATAACTTAATTACCAATTATTCTTGTCTGCACTTATTTTCTATATAAATTTATTACTATGCATTTATTTTCAATATATTTTTTACTATGCTCACTTTACATTGACTATTAACTTAAAGTATGCTTAAAAAGATGAAGAAACTTTACTCTTTGTAAACATTACTTGTAAACTTGTAAAGATTCAATTAGTGTTTATTAATATGATATATTTCAACAACACATGCGATGTGATGCTGTTTACCGATCACATTACTAACATCATACATCTTTTATATAATAATTGTAGTGAATATTCAAAAGCGTATATAAAAATAATAAAATTAATTATATACAAAGACATGCTTTGTATTATTACCTTACCTACCTATAATTATGACTGTCTCGATGTTGTTTTTGTTTAGTTCTGGTAATTATGGAATATACACGTGTTGTTTGTAGTTTGTTTACTATTTATTATAATTTCTTCGCCATTTAAAATAGAATAGATATAAATAAAACACACCGACTTTGTATAGTCGACAATTATGCTAGTATTTGAACAATTCACCATTCTACATCTACTATACTACCATACTACATCATTTATTGGAGTGTAGTTACAAGCTAGCAAGTAATTGCAATAGTTACAAAATACAAGAAGAAATTTTAGACAACGCTACCTTCTAATATTTCTACGCTTTAAAATTTACGCTAATGAGTTAAATAAAATGATCTATCTTTTGATGATCTGATCTAATGCCCCATCATAATATCTATATAATACATAAAATAATTCCATATTATATTTACATATGTATTTTCCGTCAAGTATTGCTTATATTGAAACATGCTAAATATTTTAACCTTGTGAGTTTATTTGTTTAAAAAAAATGAAGCTATAAATGTTACTTGTAATTTTTTTCTTGCGTTGTTATAGAAGAAGATATATTTATCGAATCCTTTTGAGGCAAAACAAATATTAATTCTTTTAAGGAAAAACAAATATTATATATTTAGGTAAGACGTTTAATATTATATGGCAGTCAAAAATTTGATCTAAACCTAATAATAAAACTAAAACACTAATAATTAACAGTACCTATTCGTATAGGTAAATACAAAAAAAAAATTACAAGGGTATAGATAGAAAAAACAAACGAACTTTAAATCGAATTTAAACAGTAAGTTACTTATTTTTAAATAAAGCTACCCTAAATACGTATTATTTTAGATATACGCTTACGCTAAATATTATTGTTACGTTTATATATATATATATATATATATATATATACATGTATTTATCTTAATTTTCAAGATTTGGGAAATAATGTTCTTCAAATTTCGTTTCTTAAACTATTGTCTCTTATGAGCTGTTGTCATTTATTTAAATAACTTACAATTACGGAAGCAATTAAGTTATAAACACAGAGCATTTCGCATTTTTAAACAATAGATATATTCGTTACATAAAAGAACGCACAGATCAGCAGCGAATATAACTAACAACAAAATGTAGTCGTTGCTTCACACCGAATTTGTAGCGTTATTTATTAAAACGATTTAGTAACTAAGATTATTTGTTATTTAATGCTTAAATTAAAACGACTACTTTCATTAATTACCTGTGAAGTGTACAATATGCTATTGTCCGGAAAACATACAAAAGAAAATATTTTATTAAAACAATTGTCGGTTAGGGACCAATAAATACAATTTTATAGTGAATATATAAATATTGGAGCATTGTAGAAGAATTGCATGATATAAACTGTACAGTTTTCTTACATATTAAAACTTATATTTAAATTTATTCTCACATTTAAATTATAACTGTGACTTATAACTAATAGTGTAAAAAATAAAAATTGTCAATATATGAATATTTTATTAACTTCTAGCCACAATAGCCAGCTTAATTGCTATTACTTTATCGTTAAAAGTTTTTAAACTCTTGTAAATGTGAGAGAATCATAGAACTAGTAGTGGTATATATTAATATAGTTTAGTTAGTACCAGGACAAATTTGTATTATATATATTTTCTCACTTATCAATTACGACTGTAACTGTAGAACTAGAGTCTGATTTTACACAAGTGCTATATATGCTTCCTTTAAACAAAAAAAATGGGAAGGATTTAATGCACTTCTTTTAAATTTTAATTAGAAAAAAAAAACAGAAAAGTATAAAAATCATATTTATTAATGTACTATAATTTTACTTTGAAAACTTTAAAACAAATATTTTATATACATACGTAATAGTAATAGAAATTATTAAATATGTTTCTTCATTGGCATTGTATGTACTTACTTTTGCAAAGATTAATCATCTGAACACTTGTATATATTGAGAAGTATTCACAACACAGAACTAGTCAAATCAAATATATTGATTATTAAAATGTATTTGTTTATGCAACTGAAAATTGGTTAAAGATGTAATCAATTAGCTTAATAATAACGTGTAAAACAAACACAAAACTTTTAATAGACACTCAACTTATACTTGAGTCAAATCTGTCATAGATGGTGGACACGCAACGTCGCAGCGCTCAGTGTACGAACTGAGTACGGTGATGTAACGATAACGACTGATAGGAGTTGCACTGTTGGAGGCACGAGATTTTTAATTAAGTAGAATTTTGATTATACAGTTTGAACTCAAACTTACCCCCCACCAACTTTAAAGGCAAAGATATTTAGTAGCTTGTAAATGTCTGTCCGCACTCAAACGAAATTGTAAATAAACTGCTTCTGACATTTACATTACATCGCAATTCTTTTCGATCAATTTAATTTATTGTGCGATATAACAAATAGTTTACATTTGAGTTAAAGAATAAAAAGACCTAAATCTTTAGATTTTACGATATTCGTTTAGGGTCTGCTAATCGCGGTTTATGTTCGACGATAAAAGTTTCAAGAAACGTTATTATAGATGTGAGTTACTTTTTAAGTTAAAGTCATATAAGTTCTAGTCAGAAGATTTACAGAGAATTATGTAAAATATCTCCAATAATAATTATTGTTTTGGTAGAACTATCCGAAAGTCTTCATTGCCCTTGGACGTTCATAAGTCGAGTGGGCCGAATGGCATTTTCCCAATGGTGTTATGAACATGGGCCCTAAGTTAACTCTAATATTACCTTAAAGACCTAATCCCATGAAATTGGCCCTTTTTCCATCCGATCCCTAAAGTAGGTGGTAGGTTGGACCCAACTAACTGCAGATCTATCGCCATTACCTCTCTTCTCTCCAAAGTAATCATAAGGAGACTATCGTCAATCAAGCGTTCCTAGAATCATTCGAGGACCACCAATTGATCAATGAGCTTCATATGGTTTTTGTTATGGTCAAATGGCTGGTGATCTTCTTTTATATCTTACGCACCGTTGGGTAACTGTTATTGTAAGCAAGGGACAGTTCCAACGGCTTTGGCACTATCTGCTATCTGCTGATCCTTCTGGTAGATAGTGTCGAAGCCTTCAATAGAATAAGGCATAAGTGATTTCTTTCGAAGCTTCCTTCCTATGAGTTTACCGAGAATTTTTGCAAATGGATAACTGGGTGGAGCATAGAGGTCGTTCTCGACGGTTTTTGTTCAGTCTCCAGGCCCCGTAATAATACGTTAAATAGAAATATATATATATATTGTTTACGGGAAATGTGTTGCTATTTATCACCTTTTTTAAACTTTATCTTTTATTTCTATTGATTTGTTTTTAGTTTAATACTAGACAAATAATACAAGCAAGTACTTTAGCAATTCCCTTCAGCTGTGAGTGAACAGATCGTACAAAACTTAGTCAATGAAACTTTGTACCAACTCCAGTTATGGATTATATCTTAGGACCACTTCAATTGTTAAACTCTCTGTAATTGGCAAGATTAAATTAATTTTGCAGTTTTTTCATTAATCAATTATAACTCTCATCACCTGTTGTATGACTAGTCACGTTTATAATATAAGTGTTTTAATGTTTAAAGATGTCTGCCATTCATCTGTCGTCAGATCTTGTCGTAAATAACCACTCGCGGTATCTAAATTACCTCGAGTGACCTTGGTATTGTAAATTATATGAAGATATAAAAATTTTCTGAAACCTAAGAATGAATTCATTATTAACAAAAAAAAAAGTATAAAAACAATTCAAATGTATTTCCTTTCAATTTATTACCTAATTATAAATATAACCTTTGACAATGGTTCTAAAAGATTTCATCTACTAAATTAATAAAATTTTGAAAATAAAGTCCTTTGTAATTTATTAATCTATAAGGCTGGTAGAGAATGTCTTTGTGGCATTAAGCCCGCCTTTTGTGCATTATTTTATGTATTGTGCAATGAAGAATTAAATAAATAAATAAATAAATAATAAGACATAACTTCTAAACTATTGGATACTTCGTCACCCCTATATTTCTTTTATCTTCGCTTTTTGTTTGTTTTATTATAATTTATTGTATTCGGCCGTATTATTACATGTCTCTCCTCCTATTAAGAGTTTATACGAGTATATATTTCGACTAACATGAATGGGATTAATTCAGTAATAAGAGCCAGCATCGTTAGTTCTTCCTACGTATACAACACATTGTTAAGTTATGCGAAATAAAATGAAATAAAACTGTGAGAATCAATCAAGTAAATAAGTTGACTAAAAATGATTAAAAAGCATTAACCTATTCAAAATCCCACAATGCATGCTTTGACTGAATTACTTTATGTATGTACGAAGAAACGTGCATGAGAAAATCTTACTCAGTCAGGAATGTCTACTGTGGAAATGTTAGGCCCAAAGACCGAAAACGCTCAATGGACGAAAAAAACGGCCACATCGCGTTCTGGCTGTCTTCAAATGCGCAGAACGCGTTTTGGCTGCTATTAAACGCTCGCCACGCGTTCTGGTAATTGTCGAACGGCCAGAACGCGTTTTGACATTCGTCAAGCGCTCAGAACGCGATCTTAATGTTTGAGTCGTATTATGTGCCACTCTCTACCTGCGTACAATAAGATTCATTTTGTACTTATAAAACAAATGAATTTTGATTATTGTTCTACACACATAAGTTATTTCGAGGTACGAAATATACTTATATTCATGATCTTTTCAGTTACTTTTAAATAATTGAATCCTCTACGACAATACTAGTTCCGATTTCAGCTGGTGGAAATTTTAAATTGGACAATGGTTCTATTTTCTCTGCTTTGTTTTAGTAAATTTTTTGCATTGCTTTGTTTCTTATGAATAGAACTAACCTAACACGATTTGTACTTTTCCTCAGATAGCAACACAGATCTATCGTCACAATTATCAAAAATTGTTTTCACTTCATCGCAAAAAAAAATATTTCGCTGATTTATCAGTTGTCATTGTAATGAAAGTTAAACTTTTCAATTGAGTTTAATAAGTTGCTTGGTCAACGACAAAGTGATCTTGTCCCTGCACTGACGAGAATTGTACTGATTTTTCATGGACTCAAGTTCATTGTTATATATATACTCAAAAGCAATACCCCCCTTGGTATTATTGGATGTAATTAAATTGGAATATTTTTGAAAAAGGTATCCCTAGACAATAGTATCATTTTGGAAATAATTGAAACAAAAGTTTGTATGTAGTCATCGGTACGTGCATTGTTCTGAATTTGCTGAAAAGATCATACTAATTACAGAGGATCATAAAAGAAAAGGCTCTTTATTACGTAGCCAATAAAATGTTGAATTGAAATGATTAGAAAAGAAAAGTTGTACATTTCTAGTACCTAAAATTTATAACTATTGCCAATAACGGTAGGCCTCTATTGTTCAAAATTTGTTGATAAAATCCCAAAATAACAAAAGGTTATTAATAACTTTTCCTTTTCAATTTCATTCATTCATATTTTATATACTCTGCAATATAAGTGTATAGGTAGTGTGTGTGTTCTTTAAAGAACTAAAGAACAATAATTGATAATTACCAAAAGATCATAAATTTAAGTTTATTCCATACTGCACAAAATGTAGAATGCGTGGAACAATAATCAAGATTCATTTGTTTTATAAGTACAAAATGAATCTTATTGTACGCAGGTAGAGAGTGGCACATAATACGACTCAAACATTAAGATCGCGTTCTGAGCGCTTGACGAATGTCAAAACGCGTTCTGGCCGTTCGACAATTACCAGAACGCGTGGCGAGCGTTTAATAGCAGCCAAAACGCGTTCTGCGCATTTGAAGACAGCCAGAACGCGTTGTGGCCGTTTTTTCCGTCCACTGAGCGTTTTCGGTCTTTGGGCCTAACAGAAATAATCAGATTATAAGAATTTACCTGAACAATATTCTTACATATAAAATAATATAACCTATCTGATTAAATACATTCAATAGCACTAAAATTATAAATTAGGATGTACAAATTTACAAATTAGAGAACTTAAAATAAGATTTGAGCTTCCAAGTAAATATTGTTATAGGGGCTCTGCAAACAAAAAACCTTTATAATTTGCTTACCTTTATAATTTAGTAATAATAACCGTTTTGTTTGCTCTTAATGAACACTGATTTTAGGAACACTGCTTTGAAAAGTTTTGACCACTAAAAACTAAACCTTTGAACTCATGTTACGAGTATTGTAACATGTGTCGAATTGTATTATAAAATAACTAAAAACTCAAGTCACTTACAAAATGATTGCCTAGAAAGTCGCTAAATATATGTACAATGAACATGACAATCTCAAATTTCACCAACTTTCTTTTATTGAATACAAAGTTTTATAATATAATATATGATTATTCAGTCCGTTACATTTTATAAAAAGGGTCACTGGTATTAAACAATACTAATAGGAACACACTAAAGACAATACGAAGCTACAATCTAATACGAATACGTAACTTTATAAACACGCGATCTATTAACTGGTCTGTATATTTAAAAACTTATTAGCCTGAAAGCGACTCTCTTGGAACTTTCTGTCTTTTGATATTTTTTGAACCTTGCGATTAGGTTCTTGTATAAGTTGTTCTATGAAACACCAGTCGTTTATTTGTTAATAGTAAATTTGGTGAACTGGAAAAAGTTTAAAGAAATAAGATTTTATACGAAACTTCGTGAGAAAAAATTGATTAAGTAAAAACAAAGATCTATTTTAGTTTCTAATCGCCTTATTACTTAACAGCAAATTTATTTTAGCTGTATGATAAAGAAGATAAAGAAAAAGTTATAAAGTTCTTGTTATTAAGTTTGATAGGCTTATATTCTATAAAGATAAAGTTAAGTAAATTACTTAAACAAAAATAGAACTCTAGCAAAAATAAATTTATATATATAAGTATATTCCAGCATCGAGGTACATATAGTGTCAATGTATTTCAATAACCTCTTGTGTGATATCCTTTAAACATGCTACTGATATGTACGAGACAGTGGCGGTATCCCTTAATTTAAGAAATGAAAATAATATCAGAGCGATTTCACTACTGTAGTAGATGTTCTTACGAAAAATCACGGTTATATTTTCATTTGTATAATTATGTTATCTTTACTTAATGTGTATTTTATCTCATATAATTGCAGAAAAATATTAAATTGCTTGAGTTCAAAAGAATAAAGATAGGATAGGAAGAAATTTTATAATGAATAATTCTCGGGTTTCTTCTCGTATTAAATTTGATATTCACTGAACTGGTATAGTTTTTCTATAAAAGGTCATTGATATCTTGGTGTTGGAAGCAAATTATTAAAAATGCTCATAACTGAAGTGTTTTTTTTAGTCGATTTCTGATAATGGTAATAAAGTGATAAAACACCTAATGTAATAGAGAGTTATTAGACTCCTTGTGTAGGGATTGCTGCTAATAATGTTCGAAATTAAACTACATCCTCGAATATAAGCATCGATTGGGAATTATAATTACCATTTCTTTAAAAATATTAAATATCCATAATTGTCTTCTATATACATTTACGTTAGGAAAGATGCGTACATACCTATATCGTATATTAAGTCATATATAAGCGAGCACGGTATACATTCTTATTTCACTCATGAAACTTATATTAAATTGCGTATCAGGATTTTTTTTTGGTCTCTGGAATTTTAAGGCTTTGATAAAAATAAAGAAACATATAGAAACATATTATGAAAGATATATAATAAAAAAAAAGTTCGATCGGCAACAAATAAATTAAGTCTGAATAAAGTGAACTATTTGTTCACTTGTGAAATTAAGTTATTTGTTGCCTGTGAAGGTCTAGATAAAATTAAAGTTAATATAGCGTACAAATTGACCTCTGCAAAAGTCAGGCTAAGAGTCGCCTCAATGTCTTGGTTTAAACGACGTAGTTTAAAAGTTATGATAAACATTGTTTTTATTAAGTTAAGCTTGATGCTTTTGTTTTCTTATAAATAACTTTAGTTTTCAAATCAATGCCTAAAGATATTAGAACTTTACTATTACAACGGTTTAACCAACCACCACTAGACATCGTCTTATATTTATATAATAAATATTATATCATTTTAATGGGATTTTTACGGTATTTTATGAAGTAACATTTCTGGAACTTTTTGTGAATTTCTTAGATATCAAATGGTTCACCATGAAGGAATCGAAAAGTAATCATTTTATTATTATAATAAACATTTCGAATTCCTATATATATATTTTTACAACATTAATTTTGCTAAAATTGTTTAATAATCTTTCGTTAATATTGAATATCAGATCTAAATGTGAAACGTTGTTCATAATTTATATTAAGTGAGGATTGTTTAAAGTTAGGTGAGAAATTGGGAGGAAGAGTGGATTGGAGAGGGAGTCACCGGTAAGAACTATTTTAATTGTATATTTAATTATTTTCTTTATTGTTATTTTTACTTTAAAGTGGATATTTGTTTTGTAATAAAAGGAAGTTGATTTATGTCGGTAATGGGCGTTATGTCAAAATAAGTGAGTTGTTTTTCTGAATGCTCATTGATTCAAGTTAACGCATTGAATCTGTTGTTAGATACAATTCAATATTACGCTTAGGTGATTCGTTAATTTCTATGCCAAAAAAAAACAAATGTTTAATTTAAATTTGTTTGTAAAATATTATTTAAGTAAGAAAGTGATTTTAAGTCACACTTGAACGAATAACACGTCTCTTCGTATCATAGCACACTACCGATAAGGTGAAAACTAAAGATTTCTTGGACTATTAAAGCAACAACAATAAAATCACGTGAACTATTGTTTAAGTTCTTTTAGTTTCTTTTAATGAGATCCTACAAAATATCTAAAGAAAATCAAAATCTAGTTATCTAAAGCTAAACCAAATTAAAAGCATTTTTAAAACCGGGGCTGTAGGAAGTGTTATTTAAAATGTAATTTCAAAAAGTTCTTGGAAGTCGATTGAAATTGCTAAAATCGAGATTAAAAGTGAACTTGGCTTGGAGACCGGTTTATTTTTCCATCGAAATCTTTGTTTTGTCAAGTTATACTTATAACAATGCATAATATTTCAAGATTGTCAAGTATACAAGATCAATATCTATCTCGAGGTTAGAAACGAATATATTTATAAAGTATAGAGCTTGTCGTGCTACGCGACGATGACTTTCGTAGTATTGATACTTCCTATAACAATACTTTTTAATCAGTCTAAGTCAAGTAAACCTTGTTGTTTTTCATCTTCCTGAATTTTGCATTCTATATTTAAAAGTTATAAAAATAATAGCTCAGTTGGTCGAGCGACATTGACGGTACTTCAGGGGTCGCAAGTTGAAGCCCCATCTTCCTTGATAAATTTTCCATTCGGTATTATTTAAATTTAAGTAACACCTTACATGTATATTTATGATCATTTTATCCCTGAATTGCCTGTCCAACTTTCATCCGTTAGCTCGTATGAGCTATCGGATAAAAGTTATGAATTTCGTATCTGAACGTATGAACGAGTCATATCTGAAATAATATGTCATTGTTTAAACTGCTAACATTGTATCATTAATATCGATCCCGTCGATGTTTGACGTCAGAATTTTCATCTATAACTATACCAGTAAAATGTTATTTCGAAAATTCGAACTTTTGGCTTTAAAATATTAAAATGCATTTAAATGATTTCTTTGAGAGATAAAATAAGAATTACTTATTACACCTTTTTAGTTTTAATGAAGATAAAGATGTTCAAAAACATAATGCAATGCAAACATTTAAATGTTAATGCAGTTAAATGCAGAAAAAAAGGTTTTTATGCAATAATAAAAGTAAAATAATTACATCTATGTAGTTTCTATATAACATAAAGAAAGCTAAAATATGCTAACATAAAATTATTGTAACTGACAATAAAAAGCAAAATAAAGTTACTATAAACATTATTCAATAAATGTTTTCGGTTCGGATAAGTCGGTCGGATAGGTATTGATAATCAATTGAATGCTATTTTTTAAAAAAACAAGCCAGGCAAGTTATATTTAAATTGTTGAAACTTCGTAACAAATTCACCGTTTTCAAAGAATATAAATAGCATGGTTACAATATGTTTAGCTTCGAATATCAAAATATTTAAAATCGTCATAGGTTGTTTTCTTACTCATTACTCGTATTTGGTATCAGTAAAAGTCGTAATAAGTAGACGTAGCGAGGCGTGAAATTTTATTACCAGCTACGGCTTGATATATTGGTTACAAGTGAAAGGAATAAATACCTTTATTTCACGAGGTTTGTCTAACTTACTATAATCACATATATAATAAACAAAGTCACGTGCTGATGCATATCATAATCAATGTAAGATACTTTATGAGCTTTTGTACATGGCACATAATAGTTTATTTGTGTAGCAATTTTTCGAAAGGGTTATATTTTAATATTTTTTCTTTTTATAGTTGCTTAAAATGTACGAAAGAATTATATTGTAGTGGTTTCTGGAGAGTTTTATAAAATTATTAACATTTTTCATTTAACTTCATTTAAAAAGGATTACTTCCAACTTTTATTGACGTATCAAAATTAAAGTTCTAAAACGTAAATCGAAGTAAAACGAGATCAATTTCATTTTATCTATTTTATATGGATAATAATAAGCGTTTTAATGGAGCAAGAGCTTTTTAAACGTTGTTTTAATACAAAAGTGTCTGAATAAAAAATATGTATATTTATTAAATATTTTAATATTTTTGTTAATAATTTAGTTTCTAACGTCATTTTAAAATAAATTAAAGTAATATGAAATGAAATATTTCGCTTAAAACTTGTGTCAGAGAAAATAAGGTTACGGTGCCTTTGTGGAAGTCAAGAATGCGTTGTTGATCTGTCGTATCTTATTTTGTCTCTTTTATTATTCTATCTTAATTCATTTTGATGAAGAAATGTATTTATAAAATAAATACACATAAATAACAGTTAAAGTCTTAGTAAATTTTTTAATATCAAACTTATTTCTAATTATTTCCATCCACATCAATCAGCGCAGCTCGTTTGTGAATGCTCAGATCCATTGAATAGTAACAATTATTGTTTACTTTTTTAATTGAATGATACACTTTTTTTATTTTAGAGGAAGGCAAACTAGCTTGGGGCAGGAATCCGATGATCTCGTATCATCTCAGTACGCCTTTTTTTAAGGGACCAATCTCAAAATACCGAAAAGAGAGGTTGTCCCACATTCGAGTGGTACGTGGAAGAAAGGTTCTCAAAAACAGCAGTGTGGATGGTATTGGAGGCGATGACGTGCGGTGATGTAATTCGGCGGCAAGCATCACATCGAACAGCTCTTCAGAACACTCCTCGTTGTAAATACGGTAGAAGAAGCACAGAAAAGCTAAGTCTCTACGCAATGCAAAAAGTCCAGCCGTTTGTAGAGCACATGGTCCCGGATAATCCGAACGGATCTCTGTTGTACGTAGTTAGACGGTAGAAATTGATATTGGGGTGATCCGGACCAGAGATGAGAACAGTTTACTCCGTGTATGGCCAGACCTGCGCTTTATAGAGTGCAATTCTTGATCGAGATCACTCAAAATTCCATCGAAGCCAACTTGCACTCCACATGACAACGAAACTGACAATCGCCCCAAATGTCGAGGCCCAGTATACTGATACTATGCGAGGCATTGAAAAAAGTGCTCTCGAAGAGTGGTGATATGACAAATGGGGTTTTCTTAGCGCAAACTTGTGTTTTTTGGGGATTAAACTAAACAAGGTTAAGTTCACTCCATTCTGAGACCATCCCCAGGGAGGTCTGCAGGAGAGCATTGTACGATCGGAATATACCGCATCTCCAGTGCTGTTATCTCAGGAAGCTTAGAAAGAAGCGCCTTATGCCATACGTGGTGTGTATGAGACTTTACTATTATTTACTTAATACGATTTTTTATAAGCTTAATAAGTAAGAAAGTTACTCTGCAAATAATTACAGATAGTAATCTTAGCAACTAATTAATAAGTTACTCCGCGCGTCCTACGACACCGTTATCTTATGAGTTTTATAAGACCGACATTTACTGGGCTAAGTTCAAAAATTATGGCAACATTTATCTTTTTATCTCTAGGTACTGTTACAGGTCGTTTAATGTTTTTTTTTGATACTTTTGTACAAAGTTAGATATAAATAGTATTAGTAGCCATTAATAGTTGTAAATGAAAAATGTAATTTCAGCTATCAATAGCTATAGTTGATAAAAGTAAAAATAAAAACATTGAGTAAATTCTATTGATTGCATGAATGACATTTACTTGATCAATGATTAAACTAGTTTTTTATTAACCCAAAATTGCTGCTACAATTTATGTTTACTACGCATGATAATATACAGTGGGCTGGTAATGATTACTTGAATGAATTATTTTAATCAATATAATATGATATACATTTTGTTATTTTCTGTTGTAAGGCAAAATTTATTGAACAGAATAGCACTTTTAAAACTAATTTATAGAATTTAAGGAAAGTGTTAAACTGTTTAATATCCGTTCAATCAAGCGCCAGCTCGAAGGTAATGAAATAAGAGTTGAAAGCCTAAGAAATATATGTTTTTTTAATTTAATTTCCTTTTTTTCTCCCAAACCGTATGGTATTAAACCCTTACAAATGTATCAAATGCGTCATGTTCAGAACAGTTTAGATTGGGAAATGAAATTAAGCGTGAATATTAATGTAACCGTCGGAAGCTACATTTCATTGTTTCGGATAAAATTCTGAGTGGGTTGGTGTATAGGGTAGAAGTTAATCAAAATTAAAATACTTTTTGAAAATATAACATTTCACGGTTCATATAACTCTGTCAGCATCCCTTTCTTTATAGTTTCTACGATATAAAGTTATTAAAATTTTTACTCTTTCAATATAATTATATTTACACGCAAGCTCGGGGTTATAACAAGTGATAGTTAATACAGATAAAAATTTCAAAATCAAAATTTTGTTTGACAACCTCTCCTCAAATTAATTGAATAATATTGGGATGAAAGTTATTTATTTTTATCTACACCCACATAAACACGTGATTTCAGTTTTGATTCGAGAAGTTCATATAGGAGTTTAAATTAAAATAAAAAGCTTTATTTTGTTTATTTTATTTGTGCAGATAATTTAAACAATTATCACGAAAAATAAAAATATCTATAGATTTATAGAAGCAACAAATAGTGATCACACAAAATTAAGATTATTAGGTTACACAGCTGAGTCAATCTATATAATTCTTTTAGTCTAACGCTCCTTATCATATATAATTACTATTTTAATGCTTAAAGGAGAAAAAAATCATGTATTTTGTATGATTCTTGCTAAAACTTTTTATTTATATAAATCATTAATTAAAACCTTTTAATTACACCACAATTATAATACTGTAAATTTTTTGTAAATAAATACATTATTCTCTGTTTGATTTTTTGTTCTTTTTAATAATATAATTAGAATAACGATATTTAAAGGCTGTCTCCTTTTTGATTTATATAAAACTAAACACTCAAAAAAAATCCTAGTTTTAGTTTGATCTAATTCTTGAGATTTCGAACAAAACGTTGTCATATAGTGTCTTTGTAACTTATAATGTAAATTATATTATGGTATAGAATATAAAATAAACATGGTGGCCTTACATCTAAGAAACAGTATTACCTAAATATGTCTTTCCATTTCCCAACACTTGGAATTTTAAGTTAAAAAATTATAACTCAAATGTAATTTATTTAAACTTTAAAATTTCAATAGCATTATAAATACAATAATTTTGTTTTAGAATAAGAAACAAATAAATTTAATCTATAAAACCTGAAGTCATTTATATCCCTAGACCAAGTCCAAAGATATTTCGGTATTAGAGCACGAAGCGGGCCTTTCTCATCTACATAAAAATTCAAGAGTTCAGAATATTTTAAATACAAAAGTTTAATTATCTCTTTAATACCATACATAAATTGTCGCAAACAATGTTGGAAATGTACACGACTTAATTTTAACAGAAAGCAAAATAGTATGAAGTAAAACCACAAACCTAATGAGCAGAGAACAATCTGTTGAAACTGATGTGCAAGAAAATTAGAATTGTAGATGCGTTGTTGTCCTAACTAGGTACAGAACATGGATACAGTATATAAATAATACACTTCTAGTTAGTATTCGAAGACAATATGTTTCTGAACCCTTAAAATTTCATATTAAGTACGCCGCATATATTTCAAGTAACGATATTTAATAATACTACCACTTTATATATTTTATATGTTGATATTGTATTGAGAGGATGACATGATGATGATGGTGATTTTAATATGATTGCTTCTCAATAGAACTGTAACTTTTATTGGGAACTGATGTTATAATTATTCCTGTAATATAAAAAAAAAATATTATTATTTGATTTGGTTTTGCTAAATGATGGCATCTCTTTATATATTTTTTTTGTTATTATTAATAAAGTATGTAGCTTAACTTAAGCGTATTTATATAAATCATTTAATAAAAAAATATTTATTGTTGTAATTATAATCACTTTTTCCAAAAACTTCTTTAGTAAACATATATTTTTATTAAAACAATATCAATCTAACTGACCTCTTATAAGTCTTTTTCAGCTACAACACAATACAGCTTTACCTAAACTTAGCTTATAAATAAATTCAAAATTCATTTATAAATCATTTTATTATATATTCAGGTATTATGCTCAATGAATGAATATGTCTGTGTATTGCCCCGACGAAATATCGTAAAAATTCACAATAAGCTTAGTGACTTCATGTAATTGTAATGATTTTTTTTTAATATTTACACGTGTAAAGCAGTAGCAAAATACTTCTTATTCGTGTTACTTAGAGAAAATTAAAATTATTATTCTACAGTCAACATACGATTAAATATCACAGAGACAGACAGCTGACTTACGACTGACGGCTGGCGCGGTAGACATTACCGAACATTTAGCGGATATTTAGCGATTTATTATATGAGTTCAGAAAAACTTCGCATTTATCTTTCTGCCTTGAGCGCAAATTCCCCTAGGTATGTAAATCTTTTTACAGATTTATTCAATTTAACTGTTAATGTGATTAATATCAGGTGATTGGGATCCTTACATACTTTTATATGTTAGACATAGCCAATAACTGTCGTTAGTTGTAAATAGAAATAGGACTATTTGTGGAACACATAAATCGCAATTACAGCAATGAAAGAAATCTAGTTGGAGACAGCAAGAAACGTGATCGGGAATAGACAGCTTTTGTTCAGTAACATTTATTGAGCACTGTCTGCTATTCGACATAATAAATTTATTATTACCGATCGTGTGGCTCACAATATTAGGTTATATTTTATTGATATAACTACTAATATCAACGACATATGGATGGCAGTATCTTCTTTTGTCAATTTCACTAATTTCATGTTATTCAGGCTCAAGTTTGTTGAACTCATGTTCTATTGACTTCTTTATATCATCTCTCTATACTATGATTTTAGAACATAAGTTTTTCTTCATTAGTTTAACATATTTAAACAAAAACAATAAGTAAATCTTATATGGAATGAAAAACTGTTACAAATACAAAAATTGTCTTCGACGCTTGTACAAATTAACGCAATATTATAATTAAAAAAAATGTGTTAATTTTATTTAAAGTTTTTTTAATGATATCTTTTTAATCAAAATCTATAATAATTTGTTGAAATAAGTGTGAATGAGAGTAAAATTGTTATAGATTCTATAAAATATGAAAACAATTTCTAAATAATGGAAATATCTATAAGTAAATGAATAATTCATTAGATTTTCCACCAATGGAAATCAAGTACAAAACCCTTTCATTCATGCAATAACAATATTTACAAAACAAACAACGCTCTTAGCAACTCAAATGAAAAAATAATTTAAATACACCATAAGCGACGAGAGCTAGGGAATTGAATATCTTTGTACTTTATTATTGTATTTCCCTCTAAATATTGTATAATATTGACAGTACATTGAGGGAGGATCTTGAGACGAGAGAAATGATTCTTGCGATGCGATGATGATGCGGATTCTAAGTTACTCAGCTACGGCTTAAGGTTAAGTTATATTAAGTGATAAACTGTATGCACAAATATACTGACTTACTTTTGATGAAGCAAATTTTGATAATCGTAGTAAGATCGAGTAGTGACGAGGTTAACTCTGTACAGATTTTTCTTATATTGGTCTTTTAAAATAGTTTCTTAGGGATTGGTGTACTTGTGTGGTCATCCCTTAGTTCATTCGTGCGTCGAGAGTAAACAAATTTCTTTTTATTATATAGTTTTCTTACTTAAAATATTATATCCATCGCAGCAATGTAAAAAATATAAAACTTTTAAATGTCTCCTCATTGTACTTTTGCCACACTCACTACCAGACACTACAGTAAAACATATAAAGGCGCTCGTTTATTGCAACGACATTTGAAATGCAAAAAATCACAATTACTATACAGAACAGTGAATATTTCATTATATTCATAATATTATATTCAAACAGGGTGTTGTTTGAGTGTAAAAGGTAGATTTATAACAAACCACGTCTTGTATGATTTAAGATAAATCTTTATGCAAGTATATTATTTAAAACTAAGATTAATTCAGATTATTATAACTTGCTAATAGAATTATATTAAAGGAAACACAAAAAACATTTATTAATATAGTAGAAAATAAAATAATAAAATGATTTACATTTTTTTATTATAACCAACTTTGAATTTACACTTTTTTATTCAACTATTGAATTATTTAATTAGATATTTCACTTTAACTGTCGTCAATAAACAATACTAAATTAATTAAAAAAGTTAATACTCTTTGTGAATTCCAATAAATTTCTTCAGATGTACAAAACCTTTTTGTTTAGAATTAATTTTAATAAGAAATTACTCTATGTGTATTTTTAGCCAGTTTTTATAAAAGAACTTCGTTTATCAGCTCCGTTTTAATGGAAATGAATCTTATAATTATTTTTTTATACTACAGTTCTATATCGGAGCAGATGTGTGAGGGTGAATTAGAATACAAGAGATTAAGTGAAACAGCAATAGTTGATCTTAAATTAAAAACTTGGTGGTATATATTTGTAAATGTACAATTTTAATGTTTTACTATTTTAATGTTTTTTTTATAGGATGATTATGGAGATTTAAGGATTATTTCTGAGATTAGCTTTATTTTATATTTAATCTCTCACGACCTGTAAGTAAACATCTGGGAGCGAAACACTTGTTAAATACTTCTTATCTGTTTTCATAGTTAATCCGACAAATACGACTATTTTTGGCACCGAAAAATATATAAAATGTATACGACTCTTTGCAATCTATCACATTCCGTCAATATATCAATTTATGTCAAGTATCCGTCCACAGATCACCGAATAGATAGACACGGTACTTACTGCCTTAATGTTTTTTCATAAAGTAAGCTGGTAGATTGACAGACTTCTAAGACTAAAAAACTAAATGAAAGTCTTATGAAACATGAATGTGAAATCTATACTTTTTTTATATCAATGTTATTGAACCGATAACAATCTGATGTTCAGACAATTTGAATTTTATATCATCGATGTAAAAGGTTATGTAATGTTTCTAAACGTATTATCTATTATGATCAATCTGATTTAGTCTGTATTAGGTTAAATATTTTTTTTCATAAATATAATAGTTATATCAATATTGCTACAATTTAAAGTTTTTATTTCTTTTTATAGTTCAATTTCTATTTGCCTCCTTGTCATAGCGTAGGATATAAAGGATTTTGTTTCAGAAATTGTGTCTAATAATTTATTTAAAAAAAAAGAATTTCAACCTATAAAATTTTAAAGAAAAGTAATTTATGTAAATTTATCAGATCCACAATATTTCTGTATTAGAGCTTTAAGTAGATATTCCTTCTAATTTACATATTTTTTTAGGGTTCTTAAGTATAAATTAAATGTAAAATTTAAATAATCTCATTAAGAGGAAACATAAATTATCTCTTTTTACAACAATTTTAACTGAAACCGAAGTAGGTAGTTAATAACCAATACAATCAAAATACATTAATCGTAATAAGGAAAGAAAGGTATTTTTTTAGTTACATTTATAGAAATAAATTAATATTTTGACTTTGTACACATTTAAACAATATCAATATGTAGTTAACTTATCATACATAAGATTTATTCTAAAATGTAATATATTTTTAGGTTAAATAGGATTTATTTAAAAATGAAAAATTTATGGATATGTTCACACTCGGTTCCATTCACTCAGAGTATATTTTCATATCCTATTCAAACTCTAATCAGAATCAGTGACTACTATACTCTATATAAATATCATCATGTGAACCATACTCTAACAAAAAAGTCTAAAATTTAAAATAACAGTACCATAATGTGGCAAATGATTTTGCATAAATATAATGGACATTAATTGACACCCACTGTTTTATTTAATACTTACGTAACATGTTTGATGATGACAGCTTATATTCTTTATTCGCATTACTTGCAGATAATGAAACTATTATTCCAGAGTCCACCTTTAATGAAATATCACCGAGAGAGACGATTGACTTATGGTTGACGACTGAAAAGGCAGACATCATTGAACACGTGATAAAAACTTCGCGATTTTATAGTATTGATTTTATAATTAAGTTCCTTATTATTTATTCCATGCCTTTCCCGCCTTCGGCTTGAATCCTGCCGAAAGTATCTTTACATATTTATTCAATTTAATTTTGAAGTGTTAATATCGCTTATATAAGCTGATTGAGATCCTTACATACTTTTATATTAGACATAGATATTAACTGTCCGTAGCTAGAAATAGAAATAGAACTAATTGCCCTTGTCTCGGGAACAAATGGATAGAAATTACGGCAATAAAACCATTCTAGTTGCAACTGTACCAGGTAATAGGTAGCTATTGTTCAGGTAACACTTATGTAGCACCGCTGACAGCTTCCTGATGCTTGCTGATATTATTGAGATTATTTTAATTTTAAATCGATTAAATTATTTTAAATAATTTTAAATAATAAAGACTATTTCCATGTATATTAGTATATATATATACTAGTATATATATATATACTAATATACTGACTTGTATGTATTGTAATTATGGGTGGCTGGATATCTGAAAAGTAATAACTACATTTAAGAAGAGGATTTAATCAGTGTCGGTGCGTCCATGAAGTCTAAACATAGGTTCAGAGCGACACTGGAAAGTTACTTTACGAGATATATCTGAAACCGTTTTACTTACTCTTCTAAAGTAGTGAGGTATTTTTTTTAATAATTCGGTGCTTAAATTTACAGCATTTTATTCAATGAGAACTGAAAATGACATTGAGCTTCCAACTTATAATCCAAAAATAGATAGTTAAATAAATTATGAGTCATATTTTGATGTTATTTAATAAAATTACAGTATACGTATGTAAAAATAATATATATTACGTGTTAATAAATTATACTTACTTACATTTATTGACAATAAAATTATTCACAAACAGTCTTTGGCAGCTCGTTGATGTTCTCATTTATAACAAGGGTTGTGTTTTAAACAAAGCCATAATATCTTATTGTAATTTGATTATTAGAATGTACTTTGAAACAAAATTAGAACAACGTTAACTGTGATTACTTTATTAATAACTAGCTTTTGCCCGCGACTTCGTCCGCGTTTCCGTCGTTTTTCGAAAAAAAATTAGCAGATGTCCTCCCTCATAGTTTTGACGTAACAGGCAGATTCACTTTCGTATTTTAGAAGGGCAATAGTAATATAATATGCCAATCCACAAAACTGTTGAAAAATATAAGTAACCGCAGAATATTATAATATACCCACGCTATACCCACGACTCGGTCAGCGTGTAACTCCTTGTTTTTTATTAAGATAATATATTGCTAATATTTTTAGATCAAATTAAAATGTTTCAGCGCAAAGCTTCTGGGTAGACTATGTTAAGAGTCGACCCGTCCGGCACGTGAACGTAAAGATTCCTAGAATTGCTAACCCGGGAAAGAGCGACGTATAATTGACCATGCGAGAAACAGCTAACACCGAGATCTACTCCAGCAACACGAAAAGTCTGCCCTTGAGCTTTATTGATAGTCATGGCATAGCACACCGATACTGGGAATTGCGTTCTTTTAAATTGGAATGGAAAATTATTTGGTATTATGGGAATTCTGGGAATAAAGACAGTTTCTCCTGCACCGCAACCTGTTAAAATTTGAGCCTCGATTACATTTTGTTGCAACTGGGTTACTTTTAGCCGAGTTCCATTGCAAAGTTGAGGTGGTCTTAAATTTCGGAGCAGAATTATCGGTATGCCAATTTTTAAACAAATTATATGAGAAGGTAGTCCAGGCATACTTAAAGAATTTAAAAATTCTATCGGGTAATTAGTGGCTTCTTGTTCATCAACCATTCTATTTATTGAACTATAAACTTTGCTTTCTCCCTGTATATTAGACAGTATTTTATTATTAATTTCAGATGCCTGGTCATTGCGAGGAGTCAAAATGGACCTTTCGCAAAGCCAAGAATTGTCCCTATTTAATATAATTGTTATGTCACCGTAAACCGAAGATATAAGATGTTGTTGGGATTGCACTATACAACATAACTCAGGTGTCAGAATAAGTTTTCCTTGGTGTAGTTGTGGATAGGTACCTTCACCAATCTTCAATAATGTATCAGAAAATTCACGATTATCTGCGTTGTCTCCAGTTCTCACTCGCATATTTATAGTCAAATGCACCGATTGTATATCACGCCACAAATAAGAGCTTTTCAGGCAAGCCCTAATCTCATCAGCTCGGGTTCCCCGTGGTATTACCGGTAAGGTTTGTCGGAAATCACCACAAAATAAAACCGTAATACCGCCCATTGGTCGATCATTTTGTCTTATGTCCCTTAGAGTTCTGTCTACTGCTTCTACTCCTTTTCGATGGGCCATCGTACATTCATCCCATACGATTAAATTACACTCACGCAATACCTTAGCTTTGTCGCTATTTCTTGAAATACTACAGGTTGGACTTTCCGTGCGATCTAAATTAATTGGTATTTTAAACATAGTGTGAGCAGTCTTACCTCCTGGTAGCAATGTTGCAGCTATACCTGATGAAGCCACGGCAAGAGCGATTTTACGCTGATTTCGAACATAAGCTAATATTAATTTAGTCAAAAAAGTTTTCCCAGTTCCTCCAGGTGCATCTAAAAACCATATTGTTCCTAAATTATTCTGCACACTCTCGCACACGCGATCATAGACTAAGCGTTGTTCTGCAGTCATCATTGGGACACCGTTTTCTAATGTTACCAGCAGTTCCATTGGGTTGTAACCAATCTCTGCGGAATATTCCCTATTGGTAACCTCTCCGACTGAGGTTGGCGTTGGCAAACCATATTCACAAAGTGATTTACCGCCTACTGCTGTTAAGTCTTCCTGAAGAGCTAATAAGCACTGATTTATAGCCAGATCTCGAAAATTATCATTAGTTGCGCCTTCATTATTGTGAGATAAATTCCGAAGAAAGTCTTCTGCAAATTTTTCTTTATATTTTTCCCATAATTGGACAGGATCAGATAAATTACAAAATGTGAGTAATGTTACAAATAAATGGCGTAACCGTCGTGGATTATCACTAACACAGGATTCTGCTAAAGCGTCATCCCAATGTTGATCATTTTCAAGCAAATGACGCGCTTGGCAAGCTGCATGATAAGTTGGATAAACAACATCGTCTACTTTTCTCAAATCTATAAATGATGTTGGTCCTCGCACTGTATGTAATAATAATCTCAAATAAAAACACTCTGCGTTGTTAGGATGAACAGTATACACTCTACCAAGAACATGTTCTTTGAAAATACCTGTCTCGCCATCTACAGGCCTGCCTCGGCGTCTACGGTTAAAGACACCTCGTTGTTTATCGTAGGTATAATACGATGGAACTTCTTCATACAAAAGAGACTTTGCGAAATTATCAGTTTGGCAAAGTCGAAAGAATGCCAATAAAGTTGTTTGTCTAGGGTTCTCTAATCGTTCTGTAACATTTTCGGCGTTAAAATATATACGTTGACCGCCTTCCAGATGAACATCCAGATGGGTCACAGGTGGATATCTTTCGTGAATATTAAAACTTAAGATCCGCCACACAGCTTCTGAAGAGCTGATATATCTGCCTGACTGAAATCTAGTAACTTCATCATGTTCATTTCTTAACGCAAACGTAGCTTGGTCACTGCCCTTGTTAATGTACTTACAAATATATTTAATTGACTCTACACTATTACACATTTCTACATTTATGTGAGCTTGAAATGCTCTGGACAATACAGGCGAATACGGAACGACCCACCTATTATCTAAAGTAACCTGTTGTCCAGACATTCGCTTTTCAACAGTAAAACCACCATTGTCTCTTGAACGGCGACGATATAATGGGTATCCATCATGTCCTGTTACAGTTTCATCCACTAATGCTTTTGGATACCTTTTAGTGCAACGACCGTCTTGCATGCAAGGAGCATTTGCGTTAAATGCACCACATGGACCATGTATCATATGAGTTTTAACAATGTCGTATAACAGGGGATCTGCAGTCGGATCTGGAATTTCAGCACTGATTAATCTGTCTACATCATTAGGTCGAACCTTATCTTTTAACCAAAGCAAGATATGTGCGTGAGGTAAGCCGCGTTTTTGCCACTCAACACTATACATATAACACAATACTTCTCCAAAAATGTTATCTTTGGTAAGAAGATCTATCATTGATTTTAATTTTAAATGAAACACTCTTGCAATAATATCATGGCGGTCATGCGGTGCCTGACCCTCAAGAAGCTCCCGAGTGATTTCATCCCACTTGGGATTGGTAGTTACAGTAACAAATAAGTCGGGACGTCCATATTTTCTTACGTAACAAAAAGCGTCTTGAGTACGTTCATGCATGTAGCGTGGACCACCAGTAAAAGAAGAGGGTAAAATAACTAAACGACCCATATTCACAGTATCGTTATCTTGCTGCATGGCATCGCGAAGGTGCACGTATTCTTCAGCGCGCAGCTGCCTTTGATTAGATCGTATATAAACTAATCTTTCGGTTTCAATTTTTGCGTACATGTCAACAATAAACTGATTAAATAAGCCACGAAAACGTTGAAAGTATACCAATCTATTCCGTCTCACTTGCAGGTGGTAACAATAAAATTGAAGGCATGACACCTTTTTATTATAATTAGGTGCGCCTGTGCGCGGATCGGTTTGGTATACAGCGAAATTATAACCATCTTCCCCTCGACAGTATATCATAGGATATTGCAAACTGTCGTAAGCCCTGTGGGTTTCGAAAATACGTTGCAAACGATTGTCTCTGGAACGTATAACGATATCACGCCTATCACATTCCTGGTCGACCAGTACTACAGCAACTTCATTCGTGGATGGAACGTTATGACGCCCAGGGTGTTCCTGAGTTGGACGCTTATCGGCATTTATAACAATTTTATAATTGTTATTACCATCTTGAGAAAGGGCTTCTAATGCCGATTTAAAACTGCATACGTACGAATTAACCTGATGTAACATGTTCTGAAGTTGTGAAATGAGTTCAGTATTTAAATTCGGAAAATATTGATTTCTTATATTCGACTGTTCGTTGTAATCGGATACAAAATATATTTGAAGAAATTTAGGTTGTTCTTCAGGCAAAAGGGACCCTATCAAATGGTAAACCTGACCTTGTACCTTAAAAGTAGGCATGAAAGGGCCTTCTGAGATTTGTTTAGCACCAAAGGATGTCATTTGGAATGCACTATTATAAGTGCGAATATTATCTAAAAACTGTTTGGATTGCAAATGTTCCCCTAAAAGTAGTGATTTTAAAGGTTCCGGTGGGTCTTCGAACGAAGGCAAATTTATTTTACCTCCAGAACAACAGAAACCAGCAGACTCCTTCCTCCACTTCGAAGCATTACAAAAGGAACATACTACGTTCATATCGCCTATTTCAGAAGATGATCTGTAATCAATTGTGAGGTTATAAGCAAACCCACTTTTATATTTATCGGACCACGCCACCGAATTTGTAGATTGATCTACCACGTGTATATCTAAGTCATTAAGACCATGTCGAAATCTATCTGCAGTAAGACGGGCCTCTCGCTGTTCTTCTGTTTCAAGCGACCGAATATTTTCAATTCTTAATCTTTCATTAGATAAAGTAATCAATTGTTCTTGTCTCAAAGAATTGTAATAATCGCGTCCCGACTCTAGTCGTTGTTCATGCTCATGTTCATCTTCAAGAGATCGAATCATGTTATGGTGCGCCCTATCATTTGTCAAACGGTCTTGATATTGAGTAAAAGTTTCAGATTCTCGAGACAAAATATGACGTTCGCGATCAGCTGTAAGCCGTAATTCCCTCTCAGTGAAGGTTTCGGACTCGCGAGATAAAATATGACGTTCGTGGTCAGCTGTAAGCCGTAATTCCCTCTCAGTGAAGGTTTCGGACTCGCGAGATAAAATATGACGTTCGCGGTCAGCTGTAAGCCGTAATTCTCTCTCAGTGAAGGTTTCAGACTCGCGAGATAATGTATGCCGTTCGCGGTCAGCTGTGAGTCGCAATTCTCGTTGTAAAGCAGTTTCAGCTTCTCGGGATAACGCATGTTGTTCCCGGTCAATGGAACGCCTTAGCTCTCGTTGAGAAGAGCTTTGAGAAGCCCGTGTTGTAGCTCGTCTCGCTCTTTCAGCTGCTAATCGCATCTCTCTTTCTGGAGAGCTTTCATTAGCTCGAGATGTTGAGGCACTAACTCTCATAGAGTTTAACCGATGTGCTCTTTCCTCTTCCGATTCTTGAGAACGCGTCATTCTCATTCTCCTAGCTTGACTCGAAGTTCGAGATAAAGATGGTCGTTTTTTAGGTGGCATCGTTTATTTTATTTTTAATCGACGGTAACTTAAATTCTATTTAGTTACCCAACAAAAAACTTACGTCAGAGGTCCTAACTATAGCTAAGTATATAATAAATAGAATATAAATCTAAGTGCCTATTAAAACTAAAATAATATTCTAATCGAATTATAAATATGTACGTAGGTACCTACAAATTACAAAAGAATAAAAAATGAAAATAAAGCTATACTTAATGCGTGTGCAATACTATCTACACTTACCTACTTCACTTAAAAATGAATAATAAGAAATACCTACAACTACTGTAATTAATCAAAGTACCTATGCTAATACAAAAAAAAACCTTAGATGTTCTAAGTACAGCTGCTATATAATAAAAAAATATAAATCTAAGTGCCTATTTAAACTTAAATACCTAATATTCTAATAGAATTAAACTAAGAAATATGTACCTACCTACCTACAACTTAGGTACAAAAAAAAAAGAAATGAAAATAAAGCTAAAACACGTGTGCAGTATAGGTAGATAGTAGGCAATATCTACCTATACCTACTTCACTTAAAAATAAATAAAAAATACCTATGAATACTATAATTAATAAAAGTACCTACCTACGCTTTTATCTACTCAATACAAAAAAAACTAAACATAAAATGCCCAAAACTAACCTATCAGTAACTAAAAATCTAACAATAATCTAATCTATCTATCTATTATCTAATCTAAAAATCGAATCTAAATCTACTTAAAAAGAAATAAAATAGGAACTATTAATAGTTAAGAATTTAAACAAAACTAAAACTAATTTAGAAAATAACAACAAAAGAAATTAAAATAAACTATTTAAAGACAAAAAGTCGCGCTGATAAGCACGGTTTATAAAATAACAATTATTGTCTGTCAATAAAGTTCAACACTCTGAACGCATCAACAGCCAAATATTGAATGACGCTTGCGCTCGCCTCCCGCCCCTTTTATACTCTGCCGCCGCGAGCCCCGTCGAGCGCGGCAACCGTTACGCAAAAATAATCCTTATAGCTTGATTCACTATTCACGCGCGATGTCTTGTTGGCGTATTTCATGTAAGTAAGTATAAGTTTGGTGTTTCTATACCGATTTCAATGATTCTTTTTTTATTGAATTGGTGCTAATGTTTATTTTTTTTTTAATTAGGAATGATGGTGAGCATTATTGGTTTTATAAACGTAAAAGTAAACAAATATAATAAGAAATCTCCGAACTGCTAAGCTATCGAGAGTTATGCGTGTTATTGTGAGTTAACTATAAAAGGTAGATATATGCTGTCTTGGAATATTTTTCGTGTATTTTTATGTAGAATATTTCCGTTATACATAGTTTCTATGTAGCTCTAACCATTAAGGCTGCACACGCGACGGAAGCTTAAAAAATCAAGCAACTTCTCCCATTTTCTCAACATTTCCTTTCACTGCTCTGCTCCTATTCATTGTAGTGTGATGAAAAGTATACTATTACCTGCCCAGGAGTATAAAGAATAATTGTACTAAGTTTCGTTAAAATCCGTCGAGTAGTTTTTTTTTCTATAAATAACATACAAACAGACAGACAGACAGACAGACAGACAAAAATTTTTTTAACTGCATTTTTGGCATCAGTATCGAACACTAATCACCCCCTGCTACTTATTTTGTAAATATATTTCATGTACAGAATTGACCTCTCTACAGATTTATTATAAGTATAGATAAATTTCCATAACAGTATAAAATAAATAAGATCTGATAAACGTGTCGCGAACCCGTCGAGTAATATCAGATGAACAATTAGTACACAGTCAACTCGCAATTAATTGGTTCTGAAAGCGGACACATTATTTTACTTTAAAAGCTACTTTTTGTTGCCTGTTGTTGCAAATCAGTTTAATCCTTTAAATTATGAGTAATTACATATATTATAACCTAGTTCATTATCTGTCATGTTCGTAATATTACATTTTATAATAAAGAAAATGGTGCTATTTAAACAAGAACCGTACAATCACATCAACAATCTTTGTCTTTCTTATATTACTGACCACACACACATTATACCTCACAAACTAGGGCATCTATTTCATTAACGAATACCGTAGATCATTTACTTACTATGCTAACTTACTGATTTAGAAATAAAAATAATATTTGTTTCAAGTCGTATTGACTTTTGAATGGTGTTTTCATTAACTTTGATAAAATTTAATGTTAACACAGATAAAAAGCTAAATCAATTTGCTTAATTTCGTAGTCATATATTAAGATTATTCATAAATATAGATTTAATAAAACAGTTATTAAACGGTAAAAAAATAAAACATTGAATGTGAGAAAAAAAAAATCTTTTAAATAGTTAATATTTTATACTTACTTGTTGTCTATTCTCGCTTAAGTTCCAAATGAAGTCAATCTGTAACAACACACAATATGTTTAAAAGACTCAAAAACAAAGATCAGGCATAATCTTATAAATAATGTAATTAATAATCTGAATAAGGAAAGGCTTATTCCTATTCTACTTTCATATTAAAGACTTCTTATTACATGCTATTACACTTCCAAATGACTTAATCATATCAGGATGTTTTGTATTTATGAAACATACATTCTTCCACGATTAGATGAATAATTAGTTATATTTGGTGGTTTCATAAATGAAACAAATAAAATTGTCATTAATATAATATATCTTTATATATATAAATATCAACTACTGACTAAAAATAAACTTTTACTCTCCACATCAAATTCCTTCTTTATAATTTATTGTTGCTTTTTATGTTGATATGCATAATGTAACATAGTTTTATGAGTCCCATATTATTAATAATATAACTCAGGTCCTGTTTTACCTCTTTAAAACATCTCTCTTTTAAACATGTGACATAGATGACATAGATAGATGACATATATAACATAGAGTGACATAGATACGAATTTTTATATCACTAACTTATACTATTTAAACAAATACAAGAACAGTGGTGCTATATGGAACTGAAAAATTTAAGGGAAATTCTTGCCCTTGTTTAGGATTCTTGTATTCTTGTTAGGATTCAATCTGACAATAAGAAACTTTTCACCGACGGCAGACTAGGAATCGAATATCTTTTTTAATTCTTTTTGAATTTCTGATAATGTTGACATTTAGGAATTATAATATCTGCATTAGTAACTCAAGTTTTTATAGTATCACACCATGCATTTTATTTATTTGATTTTGATGAAGTTTTATTGTAATGAACTTGTTGTCAGTATAATTAATAAAGTTTTTTAACACTAAAAAGGCTTATAAGGTATAACACTATGATTTTGCTTCAATTGCTTATTTACGATAACATTTTCTTATTAATTATGTGATAAACAATTAAAACTAATGTAACTAATTTCATGACCACCCTTTATTCGTTAAAACCTTAAAGAAAATGGAAAAAAACCTGTGCGTCACAGACTTTTTTCTGCAACTGACTGATCTCTTTCACAATTTACATAACGATATTGTTATGATAATATAAAGAAAGATATTATTCTGATAATATAGTAATATGAAGAATATAATTTTCCTTGAGTCAACTGAGGTCACAGATTCTACAATAATAATAATAATATAAATGGCTTTCTTCATGTTTACAGGAACCTATTTCTTTTGGGCATAAAATATTAAGTTAGAATCAGCATTATCTTTTTGTACGTACATACTGGTAAGTCATTCTCTTATGTTATCTATTATTAGAATTTTTCTTTACATATTTTTAATATTGGTGATAAATGTGTATGTTTCTTTAATTATTTACTTTATAGAAGATGCTATGAAGCCTCCATTACATTAAATAATATAATTTAAACAATACACAATTCAAATACAGCATCATAGTTTATTATATATTTCATTTACTTTCCATAATCTTAAATACATTAATGAACTTCTTACTTCATCCACTCACAATATGCAAAAACTATAAAGATTGTTAACTTTCTATCTAAGTCATGAAATTTAGTTAAATTCATTTAGAGACTGCTAATTGAAATCTGTAGAAAAAAGTTTTAAGAACATAATGATGTTACAGATATTAGTTAACTTTTATATTAACGTCAAATGAATTCTTATCAAAAGATTTATAGAGCATTGTGAAAATACTTTTTAATAAATAATTATAAGTTTGGAAAACCTAAGAAATATTTTACATTTGAAATTTCAAAGTAGACGTAATTATATCTTTAATATTAATAAAATTGTAAGGATTTTTACAAATCACTACTATACCAGTGACTTTGAAAACGACGTTGCCTGCAAGTAGGTATTAATTTTTATATTCTTATATGAAGTAATCAATATTTGTTTAATATTTTTAATAAGTCATATTAAAAAATATATATACTTATATACAATAGTAGCAATGTGGTGAGTTTATTACAGAGGGGTGGTGTCTAATAATAAAAAAACTTTTACATAAACATACATATTAGTAACATACATACTACTATGACCAATACATGAGAAAATTTTATGGTTATTTATATGAAACGAGCAGAGATAAGGAAGATGTATAAAAGCGTTAAAAAAGTTTAGAGTACTGCATAGAAATGAAATTAAGAAAAAATTTACCATAGATGTGTGTATATAAAACGAATTCCTTATTTCTAAGTCCATCTTTTTTATTTAAAATATGTAAGAAAGCGTTTCAGAAATATGACAACAAGTCTCACGTGCAGCATCTCTGATTGGCCGTGGCCGAGCGCTGTTACCGGGAACTCTCAAGGAAATGAATATATTTATATGATGGCTTTACTTGTTAAACATTTGGAATTTATAAATATTAAGATAAAATATTTTTTTGCCATATTATTATATTATTCAGTCTGTATTCAAATACAATATTTTAAAATAAAGTTCCTTCATCTATTTATAGGTCCCAAATGTTTCTATTTGGAACCTCAATTTAATGTTAATAACCTTGAAAAAGTTTTATTAATAACCTGTTTACAGTTGCAGTTACAGTATGTAGTTAGCTGCAGATAGCGTTGTTGTTGCCATCACTGACTGCACTTCTCTTTGCTGTGCATTTTTTTAATTAATTATTACTCTCAACGAGCAGATACCAGACATATTCTAACTAGAAAAAAATGTATCATTTGTATATATTTTTTACATTAGGGCTCAGTTTATCACTCTGTAGTATTATACGACGTCAAGATCTATTCATTTTCACAACATTATTATTTTCCAATAGTTTTGAACTAAACGTGAACAATAGGTGAAAAGATAACTAAAATATATTAATTATAATTTATATATATTATTCATTCAATTTTATTATGGCAAAGGTTTGTTAATTATGTTTTTAAATTACAGTGCCTCAGTAATTGCTGATTAGCACCTAATGCTTCCTGTAATTATACTTGGTCACCACCTTTTGCTGCGCTCGTAACTGCAAATATTAAACTTTATTATAATTTAAACATGCTCTGTATAGTTAAAAAAATAACTTAAACTAGGTTGGGTTATAATTAGAAATACGCTTTACCATTAATTTGTAACGGGATCCAATAAACAATGAAATACATTTCTCATATGGACGCGTCTATTACTTTTCAAAAAGCATTACTATTGAATCAAGCAATAAACCTGGAAACTTTTTATTGAAACATTCTATTTTTTATTTTAAATATATTACTTTACCTTAAGATTGATTTCCAATAAATTATTGTTACCTATAAAATGTATATATATGTATATATCTTAAGGAAAATCATTACCTCTGTACAATCATTGTAACTGTAATAATTCGATGGAATCGAAATCAATACGTCACCTGAGTTCCCCGATCAAAGTTCTTTCAATTACTTTCTTATTGCAAAGTCATAGTAGGGATATTGTATAATTAATTTAATATTACTATATTATACACCAGTATTTTAGTACTCAAATTCATAAGAATGTAGATGTATTCTATATAAAGTATTTTCAAACAGTGTAACGGAAAGAACAAAGAAGATAATTCTTTAAATTACTTCTTTTGAATATGCACGAACCGTGCGTCTTCGTTGAGTTACACTGACTATAATTCGAAAATAAAATGATTTCATTTTAATTGTTTGTATAATTATTTTATTAAATCTTAAAACATTTTCCTGATAAAAAAACTTCACTCTTGAAATTATTCGCAAGTGATATATATCTTCAGTGTCTGTTTATTTTATTAAATTAAATTTATGTAATGTGACAATTAATGTATTTAATAAAATAAAGTCGCAGTACAAAGGTGCCGCTCATTTATCAAAATAAATTTCAAATTTCAAATATTTTGAGTCAAAAGACTAAATTGCGGTTTAAAGATATGTAATCAATAATAAGGGAACTACTCGTATATAAGCTGACATACTTTATTACATTACGTCACGTACCTAAAGCTCGGAGTTTGTTATCTAAAGCGAGTTAATTACGCGCTGATATCTTCAGTAAAGTACACACTATCTTACAATAAATTATTTCTATTGCATAAGGTACTTCCATAAAATTATTAATTAAGATTACTGAATCACAAAAGCCTGATAATTTTTTTGGTGTAACGTTATATATCTGTTTTATGTTTTATATTCCACTTAACACTTCCACTTCCAGTTTCACTAATAAAAAAATATTACATGACACTGCGTTAAAACAATAAGAATGAATGTAAGTTTCCTCATAATTTTTATGTATTATATAATTTTAAAATTAATAATATTATAGTAGGTTGAGTGCGTAACCTTCTATCAAAATAGTCTTCATAATTTTATCAAAACAAATACTTGCAAACTATATAAAATGATTTGTCTACTTGATAACGTTAATACGTTAGAATTAGAGTAATATTTTTCTTATTTATATTTTTATTTGCATGAAGGGTTATTTATTTCTCCTTACCAACACAGATGTCACCGACTTGAATACGTCCTAAGTAAGGCCTTCCTTTACTAAGAAAGGTTTTTAATTTATATGAAAATAAATTGAATTTGCAAGAAACTATTCCAATCTATTCAGTTTCATTTTGAAATATATGAAACACTTGTGTACTAGATCCAAAGAACTCTATTTTAAAAGTTATTTAGAACAATTAAATTGTATTTATTTTCTCAAATTTTTCCCTTGCATGAGTTTAGATTTTCAATTGTTGTATAATATATATTAAATTGATCATTAAAATTGATGTGGATAAGAGAATAGAGGAAGAAACGAATTTAAATTTCGATTTTCGTTATTCTCTCTGCTATTTTTATATAATATATTAAATTTTTTGTATCCAAATAAAAAACAGCATTATCAGAAATAATCACTTTAGCTTGCTATTAAACTGTTAGTTTAGAAGTTGTGTATCTCAATAAATTTTCAAAGGAAATTTTTGTTATTATCAAAAAAAAAATCGATTATATAAACAGTAACGTGACTGCAATGAACAAGACGTGACATGAAAAGACCGTGACACATTACCTCTTTGAAACTTGCAGATGTTAATTATTATCAATTTGAGACCTCCTTATATGTAACTGGCTACCGTTCAAATTAATCTTATGGACATAATATGACATTGTAATAAGAGGTTTATAGTATTTGCTTAAAATTATAGAATGTACTTCTTTTATTATATGATAGTTTAAATAATTTCAATATCCCCACGTGTAACTGTCTAGTTGAGGTTATAGACCATCATAACATGACAAAAACAGTAATTAGCTATTAAACGTAGTAACAGACACAAATGGTCTTGGCAATTATTAAAGTTATTGAAAATAGTTAGTATTTATATGCATATAATCAAAATGGGAAAGAGTGTTCATGTTTGTAAAAGTTATTAAAAATATCCTACAACAACTCGATTAAACTAAGACATAAGACATAAGACTAAACCTATACATAGAAAAATAATTTGTATATTTCTTCTCTGTTCATTTGTTTTTCTGTTTTCTGTCAACGACTAGTCACCGTAAAGGAAGTTCTTTACTACAAAATATTGCCGTATTATTATAAAAAATCAGCAATATGAGATAAATAATCATTTGACTTACTCAAAGGTAGTCTAAATTTAACTGTATGTACATGTTTTAATTCTTTTGTCTTGTTTGTTTATAAAATAACCTGAAAATTAAAAACAAACAATAATTATTACATACAACAAAAACAACTCATTTTTAATGGATTTTCTAAATATTTATTAAACCCTCCATGTACTCGTATATTTAATTCTGGAAGATCAATAATAAAATTTTTATAAACATCTATCAGTGTATTAGCATCCCAATATCCACAATTCATCAATTGTGGTGGTTATATATTTTAACTTTGATATATATTTAACAAAATAAATCAAAGAACAATAAATAAAATGTAAGTAATATTCCTTATGTTGTTACACTTAAAATACTTTTAACTCTGCTATTTAAACCGTCGTCATACAGTCGCTTAAAGCTTTGACATGGTCCATATCTTTTGAATGCAAGAAAGTGGCGGACGCTTTGAGAACGTGACTTTTGTTAAATATAAGGTAATCTTTTCGTTTTTAAAATATATAATACTGTTCAACTCTTATTGTCTAAATTTATTCATATTACGGATATTTATAATCATCCAAAAATATATAACTTTAAAAATAAGTTATATTGCTTTAATATATTTTTTGGAAAATGTTCATATATTTTACATTATTTATTAAGTAATTACATAATTTGAAATCTTATTATGGATATCAAAAAGGGATCGGGACACAAAGCGGTGCAGACGTGATGACTGACGGTCGACAGTCGAGCGGTGTCCATAGGATATGTAGGCAGCCAGTTTACTTCATTTCATATGGTATGGTCTTTGTATTCCACTGGAGCTTTATTATTTTTATAATTTATTTAAATAGATTATATAAATATAATAGAAAATTCGTCAATAGGAAATGTTTTTCGCACTATTTTGTCACAAGATATTTTGAAATTCAAATTATTCTCATTTAGCTGTTGTTAATGCTTCGTTTTTGGTGCAAAAAACTGTTTCCTGTACAGTACTGTAGTAGTAAGTGACGTCATTAAACAGTCCGTATTAAACATTACTAGTAGCATTTGTATATATGTGAAGTGGAAAGTAACTTTTCGAAAACACAAATGATATATCTATGTGGTATTGTACCTTGTGATTTGAGCGATTTTTTCTTATGTAATCGTATCGTATCACATTTCATAATCTGAGAATTTTTCTAAAACTATCTTACTCATAAATTTCTTTATTTACATCCCTTGAGCTAACTCATAAAAATGTAATTTAAGTAAGCAAAGTTGCAAAGCTCAGTCGACTGGTCGCCGAGTTGTTACTTACTTTCAGTATAATATCAATTGCAAATTGATAATATAACAATTATCCGAGCTAAAGCTCGAGCGAATGTTTTGAAATTCGGTTAAATAGCTTGGGTTCCGGCAAGACGCTGACTTAATATAATTTAACTTTTCCTCGATCTTTGAATACGGTATTGCTAACTTACAATCAAATATTATACCAAAGATACAATGTGCTAATGCACTGATTTAAAAGAATGAAAATAAAAATGTACACTCATATTGGTAAAGTTATAAAACCCTGGATTTACTGAAATTGGTGCTGTGTGTTACAAAGACCAATAGTCCGAAAGTCGCGATAAGTCCGATAATAAGATTGAACCCACTACCTCAATCGTAAACGACGTTATACGACTTTCCTTAAATCTTCCATCTTGTACACTCAGCTCTTTTATCAGTATTATGACTTTTGAATTCGAACAACAAAACTCGTGACATTTTATGGTTCGGTCGTTAAAAGACGAAACTGTTTTGAACACACAGCTTTATTTACACAATTATTGAACCAGTTAATTAGATATTTCACTTTAACTGTCGTCGGTGACGAGTCATTAACTGTTTCTATAAACAATTGTAAATGAATTACAGAGATTACAACTCAACACTCTAAAATCCAATAAATGTGTGCAAATGTTTCAAGTTTATTTAAATAACAAATTACTCTATGAATATTAGTCAGTTCCAATAAAAGCGCTTAGTTTAGCGGTTCGGTGCTTAACGGATTTGAATCTTACAAGTTTTTTTTTACTAAAATTAGTATCAGTTTGATAATTATTTAGATTTGTGTTTATGTTTGGTATGGATTAGAACACAAAGAATTTAGTGAATTATTGTCATTGTTTATAAAAATTTAAGAAATTTTAAATGATTTTACATACTTTTAAATTTTACATACTTTTAAAACACCATATATACATTCGTACATACATACATGTGACACATTTATTATATATTTCTGTACACTATAAAATAATTACTAATGATCGTGTTCCAATGGAAAAAATTATATAAAGTTCAGTGGAGCAAGTTTACATATGGACAACACGAGGCTACCCTTTAGATTGGTTAATAATATGATATAGGTTAGAATGTACTTTCGTTATATGCCTCGTTATGGCATATTATATTATATACGCTGTATACGTATAACCAGAATTTATAAATTGAATATGAATGAATATGAATATTACTACTTGTTATATAACAGGTGAAGATCAATATTTATAATAACAAATATGTAGACATGACAAACCAACTTCATGTACGCTCTTGGTTGAAGGATTGCTTCCTCCTGCTAATGGACGCGGAATATTGAAATAGGCTACTGTTAAATAAACAAACGTAATTTGTTAATTAACGACTACTTTATGTTATAATTTTTAATATCATTTGTATTAATATATTGAGAAAGTGTTATTACTTAATTTGTCTACAATTATGCAGTTAGCTGAAGGCGGCGTCGTTAACGATTAAGTCATTAAGTGTCGCTTGCAATTACTGACTGCATTTACTTTTTATATTCTCATTTAATATTACTCTCAAAGGTCAGATACTAGATATATTATAACTAAATAATAAATTATGTTTTTGCGGTGCACAATGAAAGTGTTCTCAATGAAAAAACTATTAGAGAAGCAATCGGTTGAAGGTTAGGAAATTGCTCGAGGCAATTACAACCGAAGAAACTCAACCAAAAGAATTCTTTGCTACTGTTTGTCTTGTTTATTAGTAATATATTATTTATTCCAACAATGGTAGTGAACTTTTAAAATACGATCGCAAAATAATAAAAGTATATAGCAACATGTAAAATATAATTAAAGAACAATTATAAAAAGTTACGTTTTAATAAAAACGGCTGCTCTTTGATGATATTTCTTCAAGACGGTCCCATTCGCATATGAAAGAACTATTAAGTGTGAGTATTCATATTGTGAGGTATTCACAATTAAACTAATTCAGTTAAATAATTTTCAAATTTTTGTACTTTATACTATTTAATGAGAAATGAATACAATTCTGATCTCAAATTTTCCTTAAATAGAATATCATATTAGAATGAGATACTCATGCCACTTAGAATGTTGTTTTAATATTTTTAAAGCATATCGTACAAAATAAAGTTATTCTAATAACAGTTTCATTCCTTGTATATATCGTATTTAATCTATGAACTTTCGGTTATCCAGATTATAATACAGCGTGCCCATAAGATCAAGACAACGGTACTATTTGTAATGCTTAATTGAATGACAGATGGATTTACAAAACGTTTTTTTTATGCAGATTTCACAATTACAAGAGGAACTTTATAATACATTAAGCCTGATTATAATATTTCTTGTTAATATTCTAATATGATATACTTTTTGTTTATAATTTTCATTATTCCAGCATCGCGTCATATTAAGGATGTCAGCGAATATGACGTCACAATAGTACTTTATCTCCAACACTGATTTTGAGCGGCGAATGTCTGATTACTTCCTGATATATCATATAAATATAATATATCATAAACTAATAATTTGAAAGCGTCTACACTGACACTTCGGAAAAGTTTTGAATTGCATTGAATTGCATCTCTGTCTACATTTTTTGAAAACTAAAAATACGTTTGTTTGTTTTTAAATTTTATATAATTTTTTCTCACCTACCCTCTTTTTAAGTATCTATTTTTTATACTACTAATACTTAATGTGATCGGGATATCAAATAGTATTGTATACAGGTTTTTCTCGTCTTTGCGTTTAATATTTTTTCATCAATGGGAAGTCTATGATTTAAACAACATTGATATTCCAACCTGATTCTGAATTATAAAAGTAATATTAATCACATTCACGTGTCCAGAAATACGTCACTTGTATTGTGTTTATTTAATGGTAATCTATAATTAATGCAGTCTATTACAAAACAGATTAAAGCGAAAATACTATACAAGCACAGCCGATTTCCACAAAGGGAGAAAAATTGTATATTATATTTATATTATAATAGTTATTATATATTATGTTGGTGTAATTCCTACATAATATTACCATTTCTAATATTAGTATTATATTATTATTATAGTATTATATTTATAGTATTATATTATTATAGTATTATATTAGTATTATATTATAATATTAGTATTAAAATGAAATTGTTTTGTTTTCTTGTTTATGGATTTAGAATTATATATTTAATAATTATATAATACGTATTACGCATTTTCTTGCACGTTTTGGGTTGGCTGGTAGAAAATGCCTTAACGTTAAGCTCACTCTATGTACCTTGTTGTGCAATAAAGAATTTAAATAAATGAATATAGTGCTCAGTGAACAATAACATTGAAGTCATTAGTAAGTATGTATTACAAAAACTTAACTTAAAAACAATAGTGTGGTTTTTATGTAATATATTTAAGTATATAAAAAAAATATGCGTCAGATAGTATATATATTGTTGTTGAGTACTAATAGTAATAAAACTGGTACTTTTGTAAAATAATAAGTGTAATAATAAACGTGTTTCATAAATCGTCTTAAATATAACAACGTTATCAAATTATATGAACATGCGCCATATTTCAATTAAATCAGCTTTAACACCTGCAGCGAGGCGTTAATAATGTGTAGAGTGCTTTTTGAGTTAAGCTTTATTTCGTTGTTTAGAAAACAATAATTATTTATCACTCAAACCTTTACTTTAGTACTTATTTAAATTAATAAGAGTTTATTTCATATATAAATACTGGCCTCATTACAAGGAGAAATACGATAAGGTACTGATTCTATTAGAAATGATAAATGACTATAAATCTCTATTGCGCCTAAAGTTAATTTAGTACGTTTTACTTGAATTTCAAATTATTGACACTGATATCACTTATCACTATGATTTAATAGTCAATACTAAAAAAAATCATTATTGGTAACTTAAAAAAGTAACAAATGAATTTATTTCTCCATACTTACCTTTTGGAATCGAGGAACTAGAATCTAACGTATCTTAAGAGCAATGTATGCCTATTTATTAAAAAAAAACTTTGACTTTAATAATTAATGTTAAAACATTTACAAATCCTTTTAAAAAATAATATGAATTAATATAATTATAACAATTGGAAATCTCAAAAAAAAATCATTTGAAATAATTATATTTCTTATAAAATACAAATTACTAAATTTTACAATAAAATTTGTTGATACTTTCACAAGTCACTTATTAAATAGTCAGTAGAAATGAAGATTTCGGCGATCATTACTTTCTTGCTAATATTGCTATTATGATACAAGTTTTGATATAATGCTATAAACTATGAAAATATTTCTTCAATTATTAGAAAATACATAGCTGTTAGGATATTATTGAATTTGAAATCTATTTATTAATTGTTTTTAATGTAACATAATAAAGAGTAGAAGTACAATCACAATTTATTTGAGCATAGAAAGGACAATCTGATATTTATTTATTCAGAACACTTGGAACTAAGACCTACTGAGTATTATTTCTTACGTCCAGAGATGTATTTTTAATCTCTTTGTAAAAAGCGAGATTACACTCATTTATAAGTTTCATATAACTATTGTAGTTGGATGGTGACGCGAGGCCTATACTCGCAAGTGTTTTAATGTACAGAGGCGTATGTTGTTACTCTATCCTCCAATGGAATCTAATATATAAATAACTATCTACACTTTATATTTCTTAAACCAATACATCACTTGCAATAGTGCGCATCTTGTGATGTTCGTCTTTGAATATATATATATGATTTGCAAATAAAAAATAAAGATGCAAAAGGGGTGTCTCAGCAAACGGAATGACGAACCGACAGATAGACAAGAATGTAGAAAAATGTTGTAAAAAGTATTCATGGCAAACATATTTTTATAAAACCTTATTTTCAAAATTTAGGTTTGATAAATTACTTATTTTTCAGTGCAATTGAAAGGAACGATTGTAAAACGATTACAAAAACAATGTTAATTACAAGTTACATTTTAAAATGAATGCCAAAGTAACTTATTAATCTATTAGTATTATTAACTGAGAATATATTTATTGTTAAGCTCATTTCTATTCTATTCTGTTCTATTCGGAGAATATATTTCATAACCCCTCTCATTGTTTTCGTTATATTATTGTTTTTATTTATTTGTTATGATTTCTGATTTTTTGTTCAAAGAAATATGAAATTTTTCTTCATTGTTTTATAACTTATTAAGAATTATATTCGTATTCATTCCGCAAAAGACTTAAGTGTTATCAAAAAATCTTTAGAGTTTGGAATTACCAACTAAGACATAGGTTAATTTAATAAAGTTTTTTTTTTTTTAATAATAACATATAGTTGTCTAAAGCAAATAACTAGTAGGTCACTCCAGGTGTACCATTCCCTTCATTTATGACTTTTATAATACTGCTATTTTCAGCGTAGAGTTAAGTAATTATGAACTTTTTTTTCAAAAACTTTTATCATTAATTCTTAAAATAAGTTAAAGTTTCAGATCATTAAATTAAAATAATTTGTACATACTCGTCTATAGAAATATAAAATTGTTTATTAAAGATTAATATTATATAAAGATTTTCAACTATGCGTAAAAGACAGTGACATGGGAGTGAAAGTAGGTGACCTTAAGGTCAATTGCTTGCTATATACAGATGATGCAATGCTTATTGCATCATCAGAATGCGATTTGAAGGCATTGGTCACCACTCTGAAAGATGGGTATGAAAATAATGTTCTAAACCTGAATGTAGATAAGACGAAGGTTCTGATATTTGAAAGAAATGAAGACCGAACAGAATGTAAGATCAACGTGAATGGTAAGATAATAGAACAAGTGAATGAAGTGGTATACTTGGGAAGTATGTTTAGCAGAGACGGAAGATACGAAATAGATGTGGAAAGACGTATTACTGCCGGTAACAGAGTTAATGGTGCTTTGGCTGCATTGTTGAGACGCAGAAACGTCAGCATAGCTGCACGATTGGCTGTACACAATGCAGTTTTGCTGCCGACGCTGTTATGCGGCAGCCAAACGTGGGTAACGCAGAAGAAGAATATAAGAAAGATGAATGCTGCGGAGATGTGATCTTTTCGCCGAATATGCGGAGCCAGTTTAGCTGACCGAACCTGCAATGAAAAGATCCACAGAATGGCAGGTACTAGCGAAGATGTCACAGTAAGAATGAAGAAGAACGTGCTCAGGTGATTTGGGCACGTCGAACGAATGAGTGATGAAAGAATGGTAAAAAAGATTTATAAAGGAAAGGTGAGCGGTAAGAGAGACAGTGAATGAATGTGTAAAACCATCTTCACGTACCGTAAACACTTTCACATACAACGACCCCCTTCCCCTACCCCCTTATTATGGTAAGTACAAGGTAAGTGTAAGATAATGTTTTTATCATATAAATATAAACGTCCTCTTTGTTTTTCCTACTTTGTCTTCTTTAATAGTATATTTTCGTATTTGATAGCGTAACTATAACTGTTTAAATATATATACAAAATACCTACTCGTATACATACATGCATACATACATATATTTAATGCAAAATATGGTGTTTACTCAGTTTGCATCTATATTATGTGTTACATAGAGTTTATTTCTCAGCCTTAAATTCTCGCGTATTTTGCTACATTCTCGTATCCTTTGTCTCTGTTATTTACAAAACTCGTTTCGTAATAAAAATTTCATCGTACTGAGTAAATCCCATCCGTTTAATTATTCATATAGAATTCCAATAAAGAGTTTTTCGTTGGTTTTATTTAAATGTTGAGTCCTTTTAAAACCAATGCCGTTAATTTTGTTATTACATCGTTGTTATTACAAAGTAATAAATAAATTTTCAAAACATGTAGAGCACAGAATACCGGAAGCAGGACTCTGCTATTTCACCACTCTTCCTTTTGAGCTATCGTATCGTATAGTATCGTATAGTGAAGTAATATATGTACTATTATATTATATGTGGTAACTAATGAGGCTTCAAGATTTCCAATTCATAGATAATAGTTATTAATTGCTACATTAATATTTAAGTAGGTTAATATTTTTATTAAGATTGCGCTACTAATTTATTAAGCTAAAATTAGTTGTACAGTCTAAAATTATAACGTGATATACCATTTACAACACAAAGAAACAATAGAAACAATATTACAAAGTACGAGTACATCGCGTCTGGGTACGCTTCTAGATTAATGTTAAATGTATGTTTCGAGCTGTGAGCATATCACGTTGTACTTTATTATAAGTAATTACTAGATAAAAAATTACATAAAACAATATTAAAAATATATTAATTGATATTTGGAATTAAATTTGTTAATTTCTATTTTAATTCTGAACTTTAATAAAAATTATTATTATAATTATTTTAATATGTATTGTAAAAGTAAAATTTATTGTCTTTATTTCAAATTAATTATTAAATTAATTTCAATTCACATTCGTTCAGTTTGATTAGCTTGGGCGGAAAAGTTTTAAACCAAAAAGTTTTATGTGCTTTTGTGGATTTGGAACAGGCGTTTAACAGGGTTGTCAGAAGGATATTATGGGAGATACTGCCCCGATACAATGTGAGGGGACCCTTACTACAGGCTGTAAAGTCTCTTTACAGAGATCACTCAGCCTGTGTGCGAGTAGGAGCTGGCATGTCACTTTGGTTTGACATCCAATTGTCAGCTTGGTTGTTCAATTTGTATTTGGATAATTATCTTCAAGGCGTGAAAAAAAGTGGCATGGGAATGAAAGTGGGTGTCTTTAAAGTTAATTGCTTGCTATATGGAGATGATGCAGTGCTCATTGCATGATCAGAATGCAATCTGCAGGCATTGGTCAGCACTCTGAAAGATGGGTGAGAAAATAATAGTTTAAAGCTGAATGCAGATAAGACAAAGGTTCTGATATTTGAAAGAAATGAAAAAAGAACAGAATGTAAGATCAACTTGAATAGAACAAGTGAATGAAGTAGTATATTTGGGATACTTCCTAGCTAGATCCTTTTTGTTTAGCAGAGACGAAAGATACGAAATGGATGTGGAAAGGCGTATTGCTGCCGGTAACAGACCTAACGGTGCTTTGGCTGCGTTGTTGAGAAGGAGAAACGTCAGCATAGCAGCACGTTTGGCAGTACACAATGCATTTTTGCTACCGACGCTGTTACACGGCAGCCAAAAGTGGGTAACACAGAAGAAGAATGTAAGAAAGATGAATGCTGTGGAAATGCGATCTCTTCGCCGAATATGCGAAGTCAGTTTAGCTGACCGAGTCTGCAATGAAAAGAACCACAGAGTGGCAGGTAAAAGCGAATATATCACGGTGAGAATAAAGAAGAAGGTACTCAGATGGTTTGGGCACGTCGAACGAATGAGTGATGAAAGAATGGTAAAAAAGATTAATACAGGAAAAGAGAGCGGTAAGAGAGACAGGGGGAGGCCTCGAGTGACTTTCGAAAACACAGTATCTATGGTACTGGAGGAAAGTCACGTAAAAATCATGAGGACCCCCCGGAGGGCATGTATGAAGAGGTTGATGTCTATGGCCGAGGCGAAATAGGTATGCAAGGACAGAAGCGTTTGGCGCTCCGTCGTCTCTGGCTACCCCGCAAGGAATATGGCGTGAAGCTAAATAAATAAATAAATAAACAAATAAATTTAATAAAAGCATAAAACTATTAACTACAGTTATGAATGTGTTCTACTAATATATAGTTACATTACCTTAAAAATTTGCAGTATATATGGACAAATAAGTTTATTAAAATTGGCCGCTCAGTATTACATAATTTACGGTCTGAAATAATATTCAGAATATTGGATACAATATTCTAATTCAAGTATTATAATGTTATGACGATCTCCAATTACTTCTACAAAGAAACGTGGTCTTATTCTCCTTATTTTTCATAAGCAGATTACCATTTAATTTTTTTTTTGTCAAAGAATACTGTTTCTATTCAACTCTTTTAAATAAAGTAAATAACTCTGGTAACAAAATTAAACACTACAAGGGATGTTCCTTATTTGTAGATATATATCGTATCGCTTTTTTTATTAAATCACTTGTAACATATTTTATATCATAATTGGGTCTTTATTTAGTTTTTAGAATTTTAATAAAGAAAGTGGGGGAAAACAAATATACTGAATATTTGTTTTCACACATTTCATCTTTTACTTAGATTTTGAAAAGACATTGTAATAAATTCTTAAAAGAATGTTTAACTGTATTGGAAGTTATATCGAGTAAGTTAACACATGGTTCATAAGTATTTATTAAACACAAAGACAACACGGACCTTCCATTTAGATTGGGGTATTTATAAGCTATGTGGTGAGAATATACTTGTATTTAACCTTCTAATATGCTAATTCGTTATAAGGCATATTACAATTTGTACGTTGTTTAAGTTTAATAAGAAATATTTATACTAGGGGCGCGAACCGGACCTCGATTTTGACTTGTTGTGCTCGCAAAAACTCGGTAGGGTTCGGCAAATGAGCGAAGCGAGTAACCCATCTTCAATGCAGCGTTCAAAGCTGAAAAATATAGAATTATCACTATAAATGTGCAAAATTTCATGAAGATCGGCAAAGCCGTTTTCATGCCAACTCCGGAGATGGGAATCAAAAAGTCTCACATAGAGCGCTCCGCTCGCTTCGCTCAATAATATTTGATATCGGTACTTGTGACCAATTATAAGGAGAAAATCAGCATTTTGAGGTTACTGATCAATTACGTATCGTTTATACACATGCCTGTATTCAAATACGCTGTTGTCAAATAAACAAATATAATTTATATATATTGATAATATAACAATTTAGAAGATTATTTACTTATAATATTAATATGTTGAGAGAGTGTTACTAATTGCTTTCAATTATGACGTTAGCTGAAGAAGGCGTCATTAACGCTCTAATAATCATTAGCTGCTATCACTGACTACATTTCCCGTTGGAATTTATAATATAATTGTTATTTTCTCATAAGATATTTAATATTACTTTCGAGGCAAGGATTACTATAAATAGAATTATGAAAGGATATGTTTTCTTTGTATTATTTTTTGTAAGAGTTTATCACTCTGTATTATTATTATACGACGTCAGTGATGCATTTATTTAAACAACTACTGAAAATATGATAATAGTTATTACATAATAGATTTGCTATACAAGTAATCAATTAATTCGAAGGCAATTATGAGAAACGTAGGTATGGTAGGTAGGTAATTATAGTTTTACATTATGGAATAAAATAGTAATTAGTTCCTCATATGTAGTTCCTCTGCTATGGACAAAAACCGTTGGTTTGGTAATCAATACTTTTACAAATGTATCTTTAAACTTTGTCCATTTATATTACTTTATTTATAACCTTAAGATTAGCTTATAAATACAAACGATACAAACGATATTTCCGACAGTTCTATAGTGTTACTGGAGGACTCTTTAATACCGTTTCAGATACATTCACATTCTCGTTTATAATATTTTATTAGTGTTTTGTTATTAAAGTATTTTTTAAGTACAAAATCAATTAACTGGTCACTTATAGACACTGGTAATTCAAAACGCTAATTGTTATTTAAATCTTTAGTTAATAATGGATCAAGATATCAAAGTCTACTACAACGACCTCCGGAGGGATGCGTTCGCTCAACAATTTTTAAATACAATAACAATGACAATGACAAACTTGAATAATATATTATTTACATTTAGGATATTAAAATATGTATATAATAAAAATTGTTAAAGTGATTAAAGTGATACGTTTTTATAACACTTGGCATATTATTTTCTTGAGAACACTTTCGATTCGTCTCTGTTTGTAAATCTTTTTATGTCTATTAAAGGGTAAAGATTTTTTATTTCGAAAAAATGTTTGTGTATATAAATTACCTTCAAATCATAACAATGAAATATTTCGAAAATTTATTAAAGTAAATAAATTCAAGTATATTACAGCATCTTGCGATAAATCACTGTAAAAATATCAGTTGTTCATATGTTTGTAACTTTAAACAGCTTATTTTGTTTTTTTGCCATAAACAGAATAAACGATGATCATAATCAAATTATAAAACGAAAAATGCAATGATTATAGAGATCTATCTTTATCCAAATCCTCATAAACAATCAGATTTTCAGCTACTTTCTTACCGCTATTATGAATAAATCTCGTTTAAGGTGATTTATGAGTTGTCCGAGGACGGCCTCAAGTGTCAGCTGTCGCGAGGAATACTCGTTACAATTACGAAATGTGAACAGCTTAGTATTATAATATACGTTCATATAACACATTTTTACGTGCAGTTTTCATTAAGTTACATAAATGTGTCTTCAGTAAACAATTTTTCTAATTCTTCGTTACCGACCCTACGAAATTAAAAGTCGGAAAAGGCTTTACGATTAAGGATATCTTTAATTATTCTTATTTGATCATCAAATTCAGATCCACTACCGTCAGTGACACCTCACTAAAACACTATTACAGTTTAATTAACATGAGTAAAGAAACAGATTAAAAACAAAACTAAATAATTTTTACTCAGTTCTCATTTGACTTTTTAGTATATAATATGGAATAGTCAATGTATTGATTATAACTTAGATATTTAAATTATATTTGATAAGTTGTATTAAAATATGTACTCCTTTAAATAATAATTGATACAGTTCATATACAACAATATAAAATATTTCTACGGGCTAAAAAGCTAATAATTTGGAAACGTACCTTTTGACGCTTTGACAAAGCCTCAAAATGCATTTCACTAACTTCAATATCACGTCTTTTTTATTTGCGTTCAAATTTCGTACAATTGTTATTTTATTCTATATTCTATTCATATAAACTATACCACTGTGTAAATATTCGATTTATTTCTTTTTATTGGACTAAATGTTACTGTATTTTAAAATAATTCCGATAAACACTATTTTCTAGTCTCATTAGAGGTTAGCATATAGCAAAGTGAGGTCTGTGATTTACCAAAACATTGATTCTCATCCCTCTTTTCTAATTATAAAGCAATATTAACCATTTCCCTGTGTCCAACAATACGTGGCTTGAATTCTATAGATTTGTTTGTTTGCTAATACTAAATATTATTTTAAACTTGAAGCACTTCATCCAGTTCTTAATAGAACTGATTAGAGTGTCATGTGCTCGTAATAAAAAACAATAACACCAGTGATGTACAAATAGAGGGAGCAAAGTAATTGGCCGTTATATTGTATAAAGTAAGTTGTGTCATAGCGGTTTTAAAAGTAAAAAAAACATAATAGTTTTTATATACAAAATGTTTACCTTTCGTAATGTATCTGAGACTTGTTATATTTTAATGTTCTTTTTCTTTTAGTACGGTGATATTTTGTTTATTATAATATCTTTATTCCTAAACTTTTCGGTTAATTCCACCAGATATATTCCTAAAAATAATTTCTATTTAAACGAGATAAATCCTATTAAAATGTGTAAATTAAGTAAGTATCCCTCGAAATATAAATTTATTTGAAAGTAATCGCGATAATATTATCAGAATAACACAATAATTGGTTAACAAATATAAAGAGTTATTCTCAGTATATCACTTCATAGAGTGACGGTTAACAGGTTAAGTGGCCACTGATGGGAACTTCCTGAACTGCAACGTTACGATGTATTATATAGTTACGATGTTGTTCATTTATTGTTCAATTGTTTATAAAATTTCTCTTACTCTTCTTATTTATATTATTTACTTTACTTATTTACTATTTGAAGAACTTTTTTTTATACCTTATGCCATTGATTATTGGTCATTCATTAAAATTGCGGTGTCACCAAATAAAAATAATATCAACTTTTAACTTAATTCATCGTTATTATTATTAGTTTAAGTTTTTTAAACACGAACGAACAAAATGGAAAGAAACTTAAATTATATAAATACATAAAAGGAATTATATATTACATATTAAACAAAACACATTTGGGAAATTTATTTATCAACAATATATATTGTAAAAGAAGAAAAAATACATTCAGTTATTATATACTGTAGTTATGGTGATGTATGTATAAAAATGAATATTTAAAATAATTTAATTATTTTATCACCACGATTACGATAACACAAGTAAACAGTCCCGTTTATCGCTACGGTATTACATAAACGCTCCGGTAACATTAAGAAGTTACAAATGAAACCCTAACCTTTAAAACCTTGAATTCTCGAAATAAAACTCATTTGTCTAAAAGTATTAATAAAACTGACATTAGGATTGAACCAGCTACCTACAACGTGAACGCTCTATACGACCATCTTTTAAACTTCTATCTCCACTCAACTCAGATTTTAACAGGCTTTTTAATTTAAGGGACAAATTGAGTTTGATCGTGAAAATACGCATCTTGTATTTCAGCTTCATTTGTACAGTATATTGTGTCAGAATAAATATATTTTTTTATCTCTTGTCATCGAGTCATCGATGGTGTTGAAATGTTTTTGCAAACAATTTTAATTTCATTAAAGGAAATCATAACTATTTATTTTTCATTTATATTACTTGTTGCACATCATACATATAAAAATAAGTAAAAAATTATAACAATTAAAAAAATAGAATATGATGGAGATACAAAAGGCGGTCTTTAAATGCCGATTCATTATTAGTGCTATTATATTTTGTACGTTATATATTTCATAAAAGTATGATATAAACTATACCAGTGAAGGTCACTATTTGAATGCTGCTAAAATTTGATTGCGTTAAATGTAAGCAGTAAAACACATTCATACATATTTAATGAGCGAAGCGTGCGAAGTGAACGGAGCGCTCTATTGAAGACTTTTTCACATTGTTGTCGAAAACTACTTGACGGAAAATTATGAAATTTGCAATCAAAAAGACACATATTAGGTGATGGCTGTAAAAAAAAATTAATGTTATGGCGTTGGGGAATAATCATCAAAAAACTGATATTGAAATCAATGGGAAAAAGAAAATCGTGCGAAAAATTTGCTTTATAATGAAGGCGCCTGAAGAATTTTTTAATTGAATTGTACCTCCCCCTGTTAAATTTTTTATCGCCCGCTAATTTTTGAGGTCTATTTCTACAACGATGAGTCATTACACTGGGCTCGCTTCGCTCAATATGCAAACGGCACTCGAGATTTCGCGAGCGCAGCGAGCCGAAATTGAGGGTCTGTTGGTTCCCCTAGTAGTTGAAGGTTTGATCCCTAGGGCTATCAAACTCGGAGTCTGTTTCATATATTTTTGAAGAAACAAATCTAACCAAGACATGATTACTATTATCACGCATTGAGAAAGTGTCGTTAATTAACCTGTTTATAGTTATGTAGTTTGTAAAGACGGCGTCATTTATGTACTAATAGACATTAAGTGTCGCTGTTATTACTTGTCTGCATTTTGCGGTGAAATTTACTAAATACTCGTAATTGCTCTTTTCCCATTTATAATACATCAAGGATAGATCATTTGAAATCATAATTAAAAAGTGAAATATTATCCAATTTTATTATCTTTATATAAAAGATACGTGTAATAGACAAGGCAGTGTTTATTATTGTCCATTATTCAAAGATATGATGCATCTATTTGGTGAAAATATGATTAATGGTTTTTTTACCATTTTATAATGAGATTAAATATTGTAGTTCAAAAATACAATATTTATATAAAAGCGTATTATATTTTACACTAAACAATTAAAAAGTAGGTAGTTTCTCAAACGCAGATAAAAATTCAAAGCCGCTTCTAAAGACTTTTTAATGTTTACTGTAATTAAACTTGATGACATTTTGCTGCTGCACTGTAAATATTTATTAATAACAGAAAAATTGAATAGTGTTATATTTTGAAATATGTACTACAATAAGGGTTTAACAATTTCCAATTAACACTATTATACTGTTCCGGCCTCGTCATGTACATTACTGGTAAGTACTGAGTAGTCTGAAAATTTAGTTTACTGTATATTGCTTGACGTGGGTTTCGAATATTATATCGTGTATTGTCAAATGATATTTACTTAGATAGATCTTTTAGAGAAAACTATTAGGGAGCAATCTGTACAATGATTGAAAATAATTCGAGGCAGTTACAAAACATACTTGGGAGCTCAAAATTGTTGAGGGACGAATATTAAGTTTCATCGTAAGATTATTTGATCTATGTAAATGATTTAATATACGTTAAAGTTAGTGATTCACCTTATGTCTACATCATTCATTTGGATTACCCGAAAAATAATAATTTAAGATAAAATTTTTATTATGCCCAAATTGTATAATTATATTATTTAAATTAATTAAAAAGATATAATAATGTTCTAGAGAGTTTCATCTACAAATATGCAGATGTAATAAAATATCGTGGTATCATTCCTTGTAGCGTTCTACAACGACCCCCGGGGAATGCTCTCTCTCAACAAATTCTTAAACTGAACGTCTTGTCCCGTAGTTACTATAAATATTATAAATTGTGCAAATCGATTCTTGCACTCCTTCACTATAATAGTAATAATTTAAAGTTATTAAATAGTTATATCTATTTTATTTAAGTATTAATGTACAATCCGATCAGAATACATATTTAATAATAAGTGATAATTTTAGATACGTATTTATTACATTTTGGCATTTGATTCCTTAAAAATACTTATAAAGTAAACTCTTTGAACTCTTTTTTAGCTTTTAAGGATTTCTGCATGTGTTTAACATTTTTCTAGTGAGATATGATAAATAAATTTCAAGAAAAAGGAATTTTTGTGTTCAAAAATCTATCAAACTTTGAAAGCGTGGATATATAGTGAAGTAACGTGATGTACTTTATTGGTTGTTATCGTCGTGTCACGTCGCTAAGGTTCCATATTTGTTATCTAATGCCGTTCGGTAACGTGCTGATATCTTTGTTAAAGTACACACTTAATATAAATTACTTTTGTTGACTATTATGTCTACTGCTTATTGGTTTTGTATTCGTACTGATAAATATGACTTGTTTTTCATGAATTGTCTTATGTGTTCTAAAATATTTTAAAATTAATTGAAAAATGCACATATTTTTTAATTATTATTTAAAAAATATATATTTATTTTATGTTGAAGACTAAGTAATTGCTTTCACATATAGAATGCAAATTAAAATTTAAGTTTTTACGGGATATCAGTTTAACGACGATTATTTCTTAACGACATGACATTTTTCAATTTTTTTTTAAACCATTGCAAAATTTCATAATTTTCCGTCAAGTAGTTTTCGAGCCTATTCTTGACTAAATATATGAAAAAGTCTCTAGTAGAGCGCTCCTCTCGTTTCGCTCAATTATAATTTATTAATATTATAATTGAGCGAAATGTAGCTGAATTCATAGATAGCTTAACAATGCTCAGAATTATATAAAAATATATTAAATTTTTTTTCAAAATTGAGATAATATTATTAAAAATTAAATTGCGCTAAGTGTTTTTATTAAGGCGATCCTTTTTTAATTCTTTACTCATTTTTTCTATATTTTTTGCTTACGTGACGAGCTTATTTACGGAGAAATTAGTTAATTAACGTATTTTTAAAATCATAATTTATTATAACTTTTTAAATTATAATGTATTGCTTGAAATTGCTAGAATACTAGAAGTATTACCCATAGTTGTCACCAGATATAATCGCTTTAATTTATTGTTAGTTTAGAACTCGTGTTCTCAATAAGTTTTCAACGGAAATCAAATTTATTATCAAAGGTAATAAATTCATTACAGTGCCGAGATAGACAGGACCGAGACTGCGGAGAACGATACAATAAGACCGTAATACGACATTATTACCTCTTTGAGACTTGCAGGTGTTACAACAATATGTAACTAGATGCCAACCATCAAAAAAAGCGTATGGTCGTAACATGACATTGTAATAGGAGGTTCATAGAATTTTTTTAACCAATTTATTTATATTATAATACAGCAATACATAATACATTGATTTAGTAATGTCATGACCACCGCTTTGAGCTTGAGCTTGAAAATTTACAATCGCAAGACAGATTTAGACAGTCATAACATGACTGCAACCCCCGGCCTAATTAAAGCATTAGTAACATACAATAATAAATATATTTTGATATGCATTAAGTTTCTGGTTTTGTAATTAGGAGTAAGAGGATCCGATTTCACACGATTTAATACAATATAATAAAATAATATAAAAGAAATCTCAGACTTGATAAGGAAACAAATATTCATCATATAAAAAGTAAATCACACGGTCGTTTAATTAAATATATTAATTAATTTGATTCCAACTTACTAATTCTAAGCAGTTCATACAAAATATCAGTTGAATATTAATTTTAAATAACATAAATTAGTGTATTACGATTAATTGTAAAGATATATTTCTATTTTATTATAATTCGCCGTTCAAGAAGAACATGGACGGAAATGCAATAATTGTCATTTAATAACTTTAGTGCCGTTGTTCTTCCAAAAAGATGTGTAAAACAATCAATAATTCAATAGCGACATAACTGCTTCTGAAGACTTTAAATATAATTACAGTTGCATCGTCAGTTCTTGGTATTTCTGACGTAATTAAGCAAAAAAAGATAATTTGTAATAATTTTTCAGTTGCGTCACTGTTTTTTTATAACAGTTATTTATACTAAAATGTATCTAAAAATAAAGTAATACTTCACACCTAAAAGGGATAATGATCTTAATGATACAGGTTGTTACATCTCAAACACGTTTCTTTTGGTATTTAGAATGTCGTAATACACAAAAGGCTAAGAGCTTTAATACGGTCCATATGTCTCAAATGCACGAAGGCACCGAAAGCTTCTTGAACGTGACTTTTGTTGATTTGACCATATATGGTTAAGCAACAGACCTACCTTCAGAGATTATTATTTTAATGTTACGGGTAAATATATTTTCTTAAATTTTACATCTTAATTTTGTTTGCATTCTGAGTTTTCTATTATAATATGTTTAGGATTCTTTGAAAAATAAACTTCTTTTATCATATTGGAATCGCTAGTTACCGACGATATCGTTAATCATTATTGTTCTAATGTTATTCTTATGTTTACTTGATTAATAGTGCTTTAAGAAAGTTAATTAAGTTGTTATTTTGTGAATCAAGAATTATTAAGGATAATAATAATTTTCAGATATTATATGAAAGTTTTTCAATAAATCAGGAGTTCTTAGCATTATTTATATAATAACAACAATTTTTCAAATAATGTTAAACATGTTTTTCCATTATGATTAATCCAGGTTCAGTCATATTAAGTATCGCGTGTGACGTCACAACCTGTTCTCGTCCAACCAATACTGATATCAGTCAGAGACACAGAGTTTAAAGACATCCCAGCATAATAAATCTAAATGCCATATATTAATTAATAGCAATATATACGAGAATACGTCGTAACACTATTTGCATTTAATAAAATATATCACAAGAAGGCTGTTTTAAACAAATGTTGACTATATAGGAATATCTGTTTGTAAATTCTTTTACACATATATTCATAAAAAATCTCGTCAAAAGTGAATTGTGATTTATACCACGATTTATTGCATCAGGTGTCAGATGTCACGTGGAATACTCGATTTGGTGATAGAGCTATTACTAGAAAATTTATGAACTGACAATTTAGTATTCCTGTATAAGTTTTTTAAGTATTTTTATTTAGTGATAGTGTTAGTTACCTGTACGGCAATATATCAAGTAAAAGTTTTTTTCATATTCTTTTCATCTAACTCTTGGGAATAGAAATTAAAAATACTTGCCACAGAAAATGCTTTTTTCTAGACGTGTCAGATTTATGCCTTTATATATAGACGCAACATGTGCCTTAACAACACATTATGTTGAGGTATGTTATACTATATTGGTTTTGTTTGTCGCACTCGGTTGGCACTTAATAAATCAGCACCTTATAACATTGTTTATTGTAAATTTCATCGTTTATAACATTACTTGATCATATAAAGGAATCCCGAATAACCTCTATTCAGAAAAAAAATCGAGTTTCTTCGGTGTTTTTGTCATATAAAAGAATCAAGGACATTATTACGAACGTATCTTTATACTCTGTCTGATCCATCATGTATATTAATTGGAAATTAATACTAAAATAACCACATTGAATACTTGATTACAATTAAGATAAATGATAATAAAAATAGTCGTAAATATTGGATATGAATAAATAATTAGGACAACAAATGTTTGGGTTTAAATTAATTTTTAAGTTAAGAATATATTATACTTATAAAACTACTGATCTTGTTATAAGAAGTAAAACTTTTGGATTCCCGAGTACTGATTCTGTTGTCATAGTTACTTTAAACTGTCTACTGCAGGTATGGTAATGTAAAAGCTGTTAAACTTTAAGATATCGCTTCACTGCTTTATTTTCTACCTCGTCGCCAGACACGGCTATAAATAAAATAAATACACTCGTTTAAAATGCTATTTGAAATGCAAAAACACACACTAATTATACAGAACAGTGAATATATTTATAATGAGTCTTGGATGTAGTTAGTTTATCTGTAACAGCGTCTCGTTTTGCTTAACATTCAACTTTTTCAACTAAGTTATTTTAACTAAGGCTAACTCAACATGTTTTCTAAGTAATTCTATAGAAACAATTTAATGTTATTTTCAAAAAAGGTAAATCATTCTTTATCATATTAATATTTGTTATACGCACGAGTTATTTTTATTTTATAGCTTATATAAAAATCTAGTAAATTTAAAGTTAATATGATACGAACACACCGGTATCATTACAAAGCTACAATCGAGTATGTTTTGCTAAAAAACCCTGGATCTACTAAATTCTGTGGCTGTGAGTCACAAAGATCAATTTATCGAAAGTTGGAATAAAGATGAACACTAAATACCCTAACTTAGACCTTCCATCTTATAGGCTCTTATGCAGCTTATTCGACAAAACTGTTTTATTGTTATGATTGTGAAAATATACAATTATAGTATTTACGATGTTATTCGTATAAATACTGTGCATTAAATAAACTTTTTACTTAAAACATTTACTATCTGTTTTATTGTTTATCGATAAACTATTTCTGCAAACAATTCTAAACGGGTTAATTCTCTCTACGAAATCCAATAGATGTCTTCAGGTGCTCAAAACTTAAATATATTGTTTCCTCGGAAACTACTTTATAAATATTGATCAGTTCTACAAAGGCACTTAGACCAGCTTGTTTAATGATAATAATATTATAAGATCCGTAAGTTCGTGCTAATGGTTCTGTAACATATGTATATATATCGAGACCACCACACGAGGCACACCCGATAGACGAAGTAGACTGTAAATTGGGAATACAGATGAATAAGTGAAACAATTTTTACTGTAAATAAATTGTATTGTAAATGAATAATAATGATATTGTAAAATGTTGGAGTGGCTGAATGTGATAGTAAATATTTTGGCTAAAAATATGATAATGTTATGCTCTTATTTCTTTAAGAGATTATACAAAATATAAGGTTTATTTATGGTGGGATATTTTATATATCACGCAAGACCGTTCATAATAATATTTTTATTAAATAAAATGTTTTTTCGCATAGTTTCGACAGTGAGTCCTTAAAATTATAAATCAATTCAAACTGAAACTTATATCTTATATCAGTATATCAATGAATTAGTCTGATTTCATTTAGTTAGAAATTTAGTTTTACTACAAAATAATAATAATTTTCCTTGTCTGCTACGAGACGCGTCAAGCTTATAACATTAGAGCTTTAGTGTTAAGAGATATCTATCATTAATCTATTGAATTATGAAGTAATAAATAACTACTCATGATTCTACACTAATTTTTTTCATATTTATTAATCCTATAAAAAAATTCTCGTGTGATTTTGGTGGTAAATTATATGCGATTATGTAAATAAATGCAAAGATAAATTATTAAAAAAAACAAATTTAAAATTAAATTAAATTCAATTAATTTATTTATTGTAATTGTTAATAAAATAGTCAATTAAACAATGTTATGTAAATTACTCTTGAAAATAAAAATCAAATTAACACAATGTATATATATATATAAATGTCTCTTGAGGTAGAGACCTTTTTGACGTTCCAATTATGAGAGGCTAAACTTAAATCTTCTTGTACTAAAGTTTTCCTGTACACAAGGCCAATACAAGTTAATTTAAATGAGTCTTAGGGGAACATAAATCAATGAGATTATATGCGTCTTAAGCTTGTAACATAATATAAGTAGTACACGTACATTATAAATTGTAAGTCATATGTAGTAATTTATTATTTCTATTGAACGTCTCTTTGTTGCATAGAACAGGATAGCTAAAATTTTAAATAACAGATTAAGTTAAGTTGTTAAGTTATGCTAACACTTCGAGAATATAGTTCATTATTTTTAAATTCCAATGTCACTCAAAATACCAACATTGTAAGTTGTTATACATAGATTTGCCCTCCGAAGAATGCTAGATGTTAGATTTTAGTTTAGATATATCTAGACTAAAAAACCTTTTTAAATTAGTAACAGCTTTGTTAAGAGCGAATCTTAACCAACGGACATTAAAGAAACATTGTATTTTGTGACCTTTCATTTCCAGACTAGAACTTCTCTCACGTTTCGAATTGTATCATTAAGTAGCTTTTTAAAACCCAAGTCACATAAAAAACACAAAGAGAGTATCCGAATGTGTAAACCATCTCCACGTACAATAAACAATCTTACATTACAACGACCCTCCCGTGTCTTAATACAAAGTTCGTTAGACATTACTATTGGTTATAAACAGTTTCATTATTTTTTATATTTTGTCTTCTTTAATCGTGTTCTTTTTGTGTGATTGAATTCACTACCTCGATCGTAAACGAGCTTATACTATTCTCCTTCAATCTTCCAACTGGTATACTCCGCTCGTTTACTCGGGTTCTAACTATTTAATTTGATCATCGATTGACGAAACTATAAATTGACTGCTTTATTTGTAGAATTATTGAACTATTTAATTAGATATTTCACTTTATCTGTCGTCGGTCGCGAGTCCTTAATTGATTAAAACTATTTCTGTGCACAATTTTAAATGAATTAAACAGGTTAAACCTCTTTGTAAAGTCCAATAAATGTTTTGAGTTGTTGTAAACCTTTTTGTTTTTAATTTCTCACTTTATAAATATTAGTTAGTTCAAATTGGACCGCTTGGTAATGTAAGGTGTGCATTAGAACACAAGGGATCAAGTAAAACAGTGTTATTGTTTATGTATCATTAAGAATTCCTTAAAGATTTTTTGATTATAGATTATTGTAACATTATGCAGATTTAATATATTTAAGTATTTAGTTTATAGAATAAATATTAAAAGAATTACTAACGCTCGTGTTTCGCTTGAAGGAGCTTCACTTACACATTTATTACAATCTCAATGTGCTTTTTATATAATGATTAATGAGATTGACTATCTCTATGATATTATTCTTTTTTTTGCGTTTAATGTCTCATAACCTTTAAATCAAATATCAATTCATATCCAATGGCCGCCTACGTAGAATTGACTTATTGTGTTATTGCAAAGTAACCTGAATGTTGATAGAATTTTAAGATAATGTGAAAAACTAATGAAACATTTACAAAAGTAATACACAATGTAGATGACATTTCATCCTTTCTTATAATATTTTATTGTTTAGTGCATTATGGAGTGATTGATATTATTTTGTGAGATAATGTTTTTAAATTGTAAGTTTTTTATTTATATAATTTGTATAATGAGGAATTAAATATAAGGAATATTTTTATTTAAGTGAATCAAATTGGTTTTGTACAATTTTAATGTAAACCGTTTCTTTTATTTATGTTAAAGGTCTCCTAAATGTTGTCGAATCGTTGCAATTATAATATGACATTGACTTAATTTGAATCTGAGATTATCGATGTAAAGGTTCGTTCATCTTAGAAGTGATAATCATTTGTTTCAATCACAAATTATTATGGTAAAGCTGACGAAAAAACGGGGAAAAGATGTCTCAAGTTATGACCAAGAAAAGTTGCTGATAAAGTAATATTAAAGAACATTTTGATACTTATTACTCATTATTACCTATTATATTAATGTGTTTCAATAACAACTGGATAGTAGCTGTCTCTAATTTTTGTCACAGGAAAAATTAAAATAATAACAATTCTTTATTTTACTGTTCTAAAAATATTATTACGTAGAAGCCCACTCAATTTTCGTATACAAATTGATGTTATCTTTACTTAATGTCTATTTGTATTTTCTTACAATTGTATTAAATTTGTATTGTATTAAATTGCTTGAGACCCAATAAAATATAAGAAGAGGATGTAATTTGATCAGTTCTATAAATGTGACAGTCACTGGACTTTTATTGATTCTTCCTAATGGCATTGAAGATTTGTTGAAAGCAATTTTTTAAAAGTTTTGGTTACCGAAGTTATTTTTCTCTTTATGACGGCTTCTGATATACTGGCCGTAAAGTGGTTCAGATTTGATATGACAGAGCATTATAAATCTCACTCAGAACGATTGATGAAAATAATGTTATATGTGTATAATTTATAAGGGATATATTGTGCAAGTGAGCAATATTAAATGTATATAACTGAGGCGCGATGAATGCTTCACACACAGTCGCGTAACGTAATTAGGTGTGAATAAAGGTATGTCACGCAACGTCAATGTTTCACTGCATTCCGAACTCGTATACATGAATACATACCTAAAGTGGTGACACCCGACGCCATTTAGATGTGATATAGACGTGATTTAGACGTGATTTTTTTAAAAAGGGGAATATTGTAGGAATATATTGTGCAAGTGCGCAATATTAAATGTATATAAATGATGTGCGATGAACGTGTCACACACAGTCGCGCAATGTAATTAGGTGTGAATAAATGTGCGTCAAGCTACGCTACGTAAGAACCCATCCCTAAAAATTTATAAAAAATTATACACATAAAATAAATGTTAAAACTAAAAAAAAACGAATGTCTGTTTAGATTAGAAAAAAGTGTTTTGTATACATTTGCGTTGAGATATGTGCTTGTCATGTACATGCGAGTGCAGTATATCAGAGTCGTAATTGCGGGAAGAAATATTTTTTTTATTTCACACATTACTTATATTGAAATGGATGTCAAATAATGGTTTTAGCGTCAGAAATTAAAATAATTAATGACAAACTGGCTGTAGTCACGATTTCGTTTGAGCGGAATATTTCTTTTTAATAAATGTATCCAAAGTTACTCCTTTGTTATAAGCTTAAGATGATCGCCAGTGACAGTCCTGTTAAAATTGATTGAGCGGTTTCAGAGATTAGCTTGAATTGAAACACATGAACACGAACGAAATAATATATTAATTATATATAACGAACGACAGACGAAATAATATATTTTTTAAGTAAGTACCATATATACTTTCGCGTGCATTTAGTGAAAAGCTCTTAATTTGGAATTATAAACGGACACTTAAATTTTATTTATATGTATCGATAATACAAGTATTTCCAAAGAAATAGTAAGTACACTAAAATATGTTAGTTATAATAAATTTATAATAAATAGTAATAAAAAATTATCGTCAAACTAAACTTAACAACATCAAATAAAACTATGTAATCCTTAGGGGGCTTACATAAATTAGGGGCTATTTCGCAGACAAATTGATCTCTCTCATTGTTGACACTTAAGTGTGGTATTTCAAACATACATTACACAACAACGAAAAAGAGCTAAATTCTTGTAAACTAAACGCTGTCTTATTTGACACTAAGGTAATATGAGACATTGTTAAGTACTATACTTGTTGTACTGAGATATTTCGTCTAGCTTAGCTTTTAGATATCTGAGTTAACATATAAACGTTTTTTTGGCGCAGATGGTTTTGTGAAAATATTAGGTTTTATTTGGAATTGGCGAGGATCGAGGGAGCAGTTACCACTAACAACTAGACTTAATATAATATAAATGATTATATTTTTTATGGTCGTTGTTTTGTATCTCTTTGTTTCGTAATAGAGGCAAGCTCTGTTGTTGAATGATGTTGTAATAACTTCTAGTAATGGACTCTGTGTCAATACGAGAATGGGTTAATGACTGGTGTAATATAACGCATCACTAGATATTAATTAGTCGCTTGTTGGATACAATTTCATGTTACTTTTAGCTGAATTGTCTTTTCTGGTTCCAAATATTTTTGTTTGCAAATATATTATGATAATTTACTCATATCTTTTTCAAATAACTTCTAAAAACTTACATATAAATACCATAAACCAAAAAATATAAGCTTCAAAATGATTTCAAAGTCGATGTTTATTGTAAAAATGTATAAAAATTTTATATGGGTTTATTTACAAGTTATATATATAACAAACCATAACGCTTCCAAAATTATTCGCATTATAAAAATTAAATCCTGACGGTAAAAGTCAATGTGTTTAAATATTGTATAAAATCCTTGCAAATATCGGTTCCGTTTGTGTCCGGATCAGATTAGGTAGGGTAAAGAAGAAACATGAATTTTAATGAAACCATCGGACGCTTGCTGCATTCGAAGAAAGCAAGTAAATTTACTATACTCTAGGGAAATATGTAACGTTATGTAAGTAAAGAATTGTTTTAGTATTTAATAATATAAGAGAGTTATTCTATTTTGTACATCGTAATATGCTCATTTCTCCATAAACAAGCTTTGGCAGTTTAGCTAATTAAATCACTGAACTTTGAAACAAAAGAGCAGTCGTATATGGAACCCTAAATTGTTGGGTTACATTTTTGATTCTAGATACCTCATAAGCTCAAGCTGTATAAATAAGATTGACTCAAGAGATTTAATAATATGTACTACGTTTAAAAATAACAATCTTTTAACTTTAAACCAATAAAAGGTCTTTTAAACATAATACAATTATTTTTAAGTTTTTTTAATGGAACTAAAGAAGTTAAGAAATCAAATTAAAATAATTTAAATACACCGACGGGAGACAACGAATTGAATATTTTTGTTTGTTTGTTGTTGTTGTTTGTTTGAAGTAATTATAATTCTTTGTTAATATTATACATTATTAAAAGTAAGTACATCCAGCGAATAACATGTTAAACGAGATTCACCAATTCAAATATTGTCTGCACAAGTATAGTAGTAACTCACGGTTTTCTAAAGCTAAATGTGGTGGACAATTATAAATAATGGTAGATAAAATGCAAAAAAAAATGTTATAAATGTTCTAATTCTGTATATATTTTTTATTTATACAAATAATTTCTTAATACATAAAATATGTATACGACATTATTTTTTTAGATAATTTATTGAGATAATTTTTTATTGTAAGAGGTGCATAACAACGAAAAACTCCAATAGGAGTATTGGAGAGGGCAGTTTGTCAAGTGTTTGAGTTTTTATCTTTTAACTTTCAAGTAAAAATTTTATCTTACTATTTTTAATTAAATTGTCATAATATAAAATGTAAAGTTTTCTTGGCTGGAGAAATAATGCTTTTTAAACTCTAGCAGTTTTAATTTATGCAATGGTAGCGATCATTGTAAAAATGGCATTGAATTATCATTAAGATTGGATGATCAAAGACAACTGATAATAACTCGATTTAGTTAATTGTTCTTCTGAATTGTTTGAGAAGGTTCTTTGTTATAAATCAACTTTGCCAGCACGGGCAATACGTTTTACCTAATTATTAAAGTAAAATTATAATAGTGATATTCCTCAATATACTTACAAAATGGTGTAAAAATCTATAAAAATATTTAAAATAAGCATAGATGCAGTACTTAGCACTGTTATTTTACACAGAAGTTTCATGCAATCTGGTGCAAATAAAATTCATCAATGTTTCTTCGCTAAACTGTGGCAACGACTAAAATGTTAAACAATATAGATACGACCATTTATTAATAGATTTTTGTAAAATACTCTGTATGGGTAAATTTACATGTAGTTACATTTACATGTATATACTGTACTGTAGTGATACTTAAGACTGTAAATTTTTTTAACACAATTTTTGTGTCTAATGGTATATTTATTGGAATGACATTTTATTATTTATTAATTAACTTAGATTTGCTAGCTATACACATATTACAAGGAAACTTATTCAATGATTAAATTTTATACTTTCACTGAAAATCATAAATTCAAAAGCCAGAATTCAGTAGAGACAAGCGGTGACGTTGTTAGTTAGTTTTGACCAACATTAAATTACAGAAGCAAAATGTCAAGGGGTCATTTTATTTGCAACATCCAGCGACCTCGCTGACGGCCGCAGACTTTATTACTTCACAAGTGAGATAAATATCGAGTAAATTTTCAAGAACGTTTCAACACACTAAATTGGAAAGGTTACAAACTTATTAAATGTTTCATCGCATTTATTGCATTTGAGTGCTGTAATCGCATACTTTTATATAACGACAATGTTACAAGTTTGGTTAACTAATTTCTAAAATTTATTAAACGACTTGCGTTAACTGCAGTCTGGAAGCAAGACACCACACAAGACACAAAATTGAAACACAAAAATATATCTTAATTAAAATAAGTCCGCGATTCCAAAGTCAAAAACTGTTTTGTAATTGTTGTTTTTTTTGTGCTTCCTTTTCTCTTTTACACTAATTTTAGATTATATTTACAAGTAAAGTTGTAAATATCCCAATAAGGTTCTTTGTTTGCCCGTAAAAAGTACATTAATTTTATAATAAAAAAAAAATATGTTACCTGAAAGTTTGTTGGTTGTAACAACGGACTTACTTTACTTCAAAAGTTAAATCCACCACCAGATCTGTAGCTTATTGTGCTGACTTTTGAGAGGTGTTTTCAGTAGCTTTCATGTCAATAATAATACAAGGTAACTCCAAAGTTATTTTGGTTACTGTCCTAATTTTTTCAAGTATCTTTGTTTTTATGTAACTAAAATTTGCTGTCGATATTTAGTATGTAATGAAATGAATACTAAATATCTACAATACTGGATGTAAGTAAAAATATTTAACTTATAAATAGATTATATTTTATTTATACTTACTTTATTACTGTTCAAGCTTGAATGACCAAATCAAGTCAATCTGTAACAATATAAAATATCATTCAGAGATAGAACATACAAGACAAAATAAACTGATAGAATAGTTTATACAATATGAATTAATAATGTTGAAGTCATCATCTATCTATCTTTCCTTTTACATTTATCCTAACCATGTACATTTATTTATTTCAAAACCAAAACACTCTATATATTAAAATGCATAATAGTTAATTACAAATAATATAAGAATAGATCGATAAAGATTAAGTCAAAAAATTTATTCGCATTATATCTTATAACTTAAAAGAGTGAAGGGTGGAATCATTACAGTTATTTAAATCAATTGTTAGAACCTTATCCGTTACGGATACCCGCCGGCCAGGAAGGTGATGGCCGAAGGGTTATGTGGGACTACCCGGCGGCATAGAGGACGCCGCCATTTTTAAGGCTAAGAAACCAACGGTTGCCCTCAACGTCTTAATGAGCCGACACGGGATCGCGTTAGCACTCACCGTGCCGCTCCGGCGGTTACCCCCCGTGCGAGGGAGCCCCGAGCAACTTAGGGCACCCACACGGCTTAGGCCTATAGCAGGGGGGGGAGTGAAGGAGAAGAAGATGTCGGGCGTACCCCCTTCTCCTTCTCCCCAGCCTAACCCGTCGAAGCGGATCAGACGAGGAGGCTTGTTCCCTGATCCGCTCCACGGCCTCCTGTGCGGCGATGACCTGCTCGCAGACGGAGGCCATTTCGACCCAGGATCTCTCGCTGCGGAGCATCGCGCCGACAATGCGTGGCAGCGAGAGGTCCCTACCACGGCCACCAGCTCAGAGCACTGGCGGTCCCAGGCTGCGCACTTCGTTAGGTGTGACGAGCCGAATCCACGGCCTCGTCACAGTGGTGGCACGATGGGGCCGCCTCTCTTCTTGCAATCCCGTGCAGATACTCTGAAGCAACCGTGCCCCGTGAGCATCCCCACGAGACGGAACGTGAGTGTACCGTGCCGTCGGTTGATCCAGCGTTCCAAATGGGGGTGGTCTGCCCCCACTGTCGCTAGACTGGCGGCAGGGGACCCCAGGTCCCTCTTCCACGTTCGGATCAGGGCTCGATGTGCTAGAGCCCTGAACGGAGCTACCTCAGGCCTTACCCCCCGGACCTGGCTTCCGCCCGGTGCTAATACACCCCGGCGAGCACCTCTGCTTGTAGGTGCCAAGGCGAATAGCTCGGATCACCCTCACCGCGAGGACCCTCTGCGTTCTCCGCAGAAGGGTCTTAGGCTCAGCGGCGAGAGCTTGCGACCACACGGGGGCACCGTAGAGTGCTATACTCCACATGCCGGCCTAGAGGCACCGGCACGGAGCCTCCGACATTGGGCAGAAGCCTTCCTAAGGCAGTCCCGGTGGAAATTAACTTCGGAGCCAGAAGACTTGGCCCTAGCTAACCACACTACAATTGCGGTTAATAAATGTAAATAATTTGAAGAATTATAATGGTATGGTTACTTTCCTACCGAAATAAAACATAAAAAATAGAAAACATTCTATCCATTACTAAAAAGTGATCGAAAGATTTTTTATTCCTTAAAAATCTATTCTTTGATTAACTGATCTTAGATTTCAATCCCTAGTCCCGCAAAGTAATAATTTGTTCTTGGTATTTCTGACGTAATTAAGCAAAAAAAGATAATTTGTAATAATTTTGCAGTTGCCTCACTGGTCTTTTATAACAGCTATTTATACTAAAAATGTATCTAAAAATAAAGTAATACTTCACACCTAAAAGGGATAATGCTCTTAATGATACAGATTGTTACACCTCAAACACGTTTTGGTATTTAGAACGTCGTAATACACAAAAGGCTAAGAGCTTTAACACGGTGATGATGGTGATGATGACTCAAATGCAGGAAGGCACCGAAAGCTTCTTGAACGTGACTTTTGTTGATTTGACCATATAAGGTTAAGCAACAGTCACCTTCAGAGATTATAATTTTAATGTATAATTTTCTTAAATGTTACATCTTAATTTTGTTTGCTTTCTGAGTTTTGTAATATAATATTTTTAGTAACCGTCATGAAAAGGATTCTTTGAAACATAAACTTCTTTTATCGTATTGGAATTGGTCTTTAACCATAATGGTTCTAATTTAAGAAAATTAACTAAGTTTTTGTTTTGTGAATCAAGAATTGTTAAGGGTGATTTAATAATTTTCAATCCTGTATACGAGATATATGAACGTTTTTCCATAAATCAGGAATCCTTTGCATTATTTATATAATAACATTTTTTTTTCAAAATAATGTTAAGCGTATGTTTTATCATTAATCCAGCTTCAGTCATATTAAATATTGCCTGTGACGTCACAGCCTGTTCTCGTCCAAACAACACTGGTATCAGTCAGAGACGGTTTAAAGACATCCCAGCATAATAAATCTAAATAACATATATTAATTAATAGCAATATATACAAGAATACTTCGTAACACTATTTGCATTTAAATAAATATATCACAAGGAGGCTGTTTTAAACAAATGTTGACGATAAAGGAATATCTGTTTGTAAATTCTTTTACACATATATTTATAAAAAATCTCGTCAAAAGTGAATTGTGATTTATACCACGATTTATTGCGTCAGGTGTCAGATGTCGCGTGGAATACTCGATTTGGTGATAGAGCTATTACTACAAAATTTATGAACTGACAATTTAGTATTCCTATATAAGTTTTTTAACGTATGTTATTTTTATTTAGTGATAGTGTTAGTTACCTGTACGGCAATATATCCAAGTAAAAGTTTTTTCATATTCTTCTCATCTGACTCTTGGGAATAGAAATTAAAAATACTTGCCACAGAAAATGCTTTTTTCTAGACGTGTCAGATTTATGCCTTTATATATAGACGCAACATGTGCCTTAACAACACATTATGTTGAGGTATGTTATACTATATTGGTTTTGTTTGTCATACTCGGTTGGCACTTAATAAATCAGCACCTTATAACATTGTTTATTGTAAATTTCATCGTTTATAACATTACTTGATCATATAAAGGAATCCCGAATAACCTCTATTCAGAAAAAAAAACGAGTTTCTTCGGTGTTTTTGTCGTATAAAAGAATCAAGGACATTATTACGAACGTATCTTTATACTCTGTCTGATCCATCATGTATATTAATTGGAAATTAATACTAAAATAACCACATTGAATACTTGATTACAATTAAGATAAATGACAATAAAAATAGTCGTAAATATTGGATATGAATAAATAATTAGGACAACAAATGTTTGGGTTTAAATTAATTTTTAAGTTAAGAATATATTATACTAATAAAACTACTGATCTTGTTATAAGGAGTAAAACTCTTGGATTCCCGAGTACTGATTCTGTTGTCATAGTTACTTTAAACTGTCTACTGCAGGTATGGTAATGTAAAAGCTGTTAAACTTTAAGATATCGCTTCACTGCTTTATTTTCTACCTCGTCGCCAGACACGGCTATAAATAAAATAAATGCACTCGTTTAAAATGCTATTTGAAATGCAAAAACACACACTTATTATACAGAACAGTGAATATATTTATAATGAGTCTAGGATGTAGTTAGTTTATCTGTAACAGCGTCTCGTTTTGCTTAACATTCAACTTTTTCAACTAAGTTATTTTAACTAAGGCTAACTCAACATGTTTTCTAAGTAATTCTATAGAAACAATTTAATGTTATTTTCAAAAAAGGTAAATCGTTCTTTATCATATTAATATTTGTTATACGCACGAGTTATTTTTATTTTATAGCTTATATAAAAATCTAGTAAATTTAAAGTTAATATGATACGAACACACCGGTATCATTACAAAGCTACAATCGAGTATGTTTTGCTAAAAAACCCTGGATCTACTAAATTCTGTGGCTGTGAGTCACAAAGATCAATTTAAGTTGGAATAAAGATGAACACTAAATACCCTAACTTAGACCTTCCATCTTATAGGCTCTTATGCAGCTTATTTGACAAAACTGTTTTATTGTTATGATTGTGAAAATATCCAATTATAGTATTTACGATGTTATTCGTATAAATACTGTGCATTAAATAAACTGTTTACTTAAAATATTTACTATCTGTTTTGTTGTTTATCGATAAACTATTTCTGCAAACAATTCTAAACGGGTTAATTCTCTCTACGAAATCCAATAGATGTCTTCAAGTGCTCAAAACTTAAAAATATTGTTTCCTCGGAAACTACTTTATAAATATTGATCCGTTCTACAAAGGCACTTCGATCAGCTTGTTTAATGATAATAATTTTATAAGATCCATGAGTTCGTGCCAATGGTTCTGTAACATATGTATAAACATCGAGACCACCACATGAGACACACACGATAGACGAAGTAGACTGTAAATTGGGAATACAGGTGAATAAGTGAAACAACTTTTACTGTAAATAAATTTTATTGTAACTAAATAATAACGATATTGTAAAATGTTGGAGTGGCTAAATGCGATAGTAGATATTTTGGCTAAAAATGTGATAATGTGATGCTCTTATTTCTTTAAGAGATTATACAAAATATAAGGTTTATTTATGGTGGGATATTTTATATATCACTCAAGACCGTTCATAATAATATTTTTATTAAATAAAATGTTTTTCGCATAATTTCGACAGTGAGTCCTTAAAACTATAAAACAATTCAAACTGAAACATATCTTATATCAGTATATCAATGAATTAGTCTGATTTCATTCAGTTAGAAATTTTGTTTTACTACACAATAATAATAATTTTCCTTGTCTGCTACGTGACGCGTCAAGCTTATAATATTAATGCTTTAGTGTTAAAAGATGTCTGTCATTAATATGTTGAAAGTAGTTAATAATCACTCAAGATTCTGAACTGTATCTTATATATATAATTAAACCTAAAAAAATGGTGTCATGTAACTTTCGTTGTAAATTATATGCAATGATGTAAATAAATTCTAAGATAAATTACTTAAAAAAAAGAGCTCATTTAAAATTAAATTAAATTAAATTCAATAATTAATTTATTGTAACTGTTAATAAAATAGTGAATTATACAATGTTATGTGAATTACTCTTAAAAATAAAGATCAAATTCTCTCAATATATAAATGTCTCTTGAGGCAGAGTCCTTCTTGATATTCCAATTATGAGAGGCTAAACTTAAATCTTCTTGTACTAAAGTTTTCCTGTGAACTAGGCCAATTCAAGTTAATTTAAATGAGTCTTATGGGAACCTACATCAATGAGGCTAAATACGTCTTAAGCTTGTAACATAATATAAGTACTATACATATGACTTACAATTTATAATATAAATTGATACTCGTATTATAAATTGTAAGTCATATGTAACAATTTGTTATTTTCTATTGAATGTCTCTTTGTTGCATAGAATAGGATAGCCAAAATTTAAATGCAGATTGAGCTGTGTTGTTACGATATATTATACTGTCATTCAAAACAGCAACAATGTAAGTTGTTATATATAAATTTTGCTCTCCTAAGAACGCTAGAAAATAGATTTTAGTTTAGATATATCTAGACTAAAAAACCTTTTTAAATTAGTAACAGCTTTGTTAAGAGCGAATCTTAACCAACGGACATTAAAGAAACATTGTATTTTGTGACCTTTAATTTCCAGACTAGAACTTCTCTTCTCACGTTTCGAATTGTATCATTAAGTAGCTTTTTAAAACTCAAGTCACATAAAAAACACAAAGAGAGTATCCGAATGTGTAAAACCATCTCCACGTACGATAAACATAACAATCTCATATTACAACCGCCCTCTAGAGTTATAGAGAGATAAAAAGTTCGTAAGATACTGTTACTATTAGGTATAAACAGTTTCATTATTTTTTTTCTATTTTATCTTTTTTAATCGTGTACTTTGTGTATGATTGAATCCACTACCTCGATCGTAAACGAGCTTATACTATTCTCCTTCAATCTTCCAACTGGTATACTCCGCTCTATTACTCGGGTTCTAACTATTTAATTTGATCATCGATTGACTAAACTATAAATTTACTACTTTATTTGTAGAATTATTGAACTATTTAATTAGATATTTCACTTTATCTGTCGTCGATCGCGAGTTCATAATTGATTTAAACTATTTCTGTACACAATTTTAAATGAATTAAAGAGGTTAAACCTCTTTGTAAAGTCCAATAAATGTTTTGAGTTGTTGAAAACCTTTTTGTTTTTAATTTCTCACTTTATAAATATTGGTTAGTTCAAATTGGACCGCTTGGTAATGCAAGGTGTGCATTAGAACACAAGGGATTAAGTAAAACAGTGTTATTGTTTATATATCATTAAGAATTCCTTAAAGATTTTTTGATTATAGATTTTTGTAACATTATACAGATTTAATATATTTAAGTATTTAGTTTATAGAATAAATATTAAAAGAATTACTAACGCTCGTGTTTCGCTTGAAGGAGCTTCACTTACACATTTATTACAATCTCAATGTGCTTTTTATATAATGATTAATGAGATTGACTATCTCTATGATATTATTCTTTTTTTTGATTTAATGTCTCATAACCTTTAAATCAAATATCAATTCATATCCAATGGCCGCCTACGTAGAATTGACTTATTGTGTTATTGCAAAGTAACCTGAATGTTGATAGAATTTTAAGATTATGTGAAAAACTAATGAAACATTTACAAAAGTAATACACAATGTAGATTACATTTCATCCTTTCTTATAATATTTTATTGTTTAGTACATTATGGAGTAATTGATATTATTCTGTGAGATAATGTTTTTAAATTGGAAGTTTTTTATTTATTTAATTTGTATAATGAGGAATTAAATATAAGGAATATTTTTATTTAAGTGAATCAAATTGGTTTTGTACAATTTTAATGTAAACAGTTTCTTTTTTTTATGTTAAAGATCTCCTAAATGTTGTCGAATCATTGCAATTATAATATGACATTGACTTAATTTGAATCTGATATTATCGATGTAAAGGTTCGTTCATCTTAGAAGTGATAATCATTTGTTTCAATCACAAATTATTATGGTAAAGCTGACGAAAAAATGGGCAAAAGATGTCTCGAGTTATGACCAAGTAAGAAAAGTTGCTGATAAAGTAATATTAAAGAACATTTTGTTACTTATTACTCATTATTATCTATTATATTAATGTGTTTCAATAACTACTGGATAGTAGCTGTCTCTAATTTTGCCACAGGAAAAATGAAAATAATAATAATTCTTTATTTTATTGTTCTAAAAATATTATTACGTAGAAACCCACTCAATTTACAAATTGATGTTATCTTTACTTAATGTGTATTTGTATTTCCTTACAATTGTATTAAATTTGTATTGTATTAAATTGCTTGAGACCCAATAAAATATAAGGAGAGGATGTAATTTGATCAGTTCTATAAATGTGACAGTCACTGGACTTTTATTGATTCTCCCTAATGGCATTGACGATTTGTTGAAAGCAATTTATTACAAGTTTTGGATATCGAAGTTATTTTTCTGTTTGTGGTGGCTTCTGATATACTGAATGTAAAGTGGTTCAGATTTAATATGACAGAGCATTATAAATCTCATTCAGAGCGATTGATGAATATGTGTATAATTCATAAGGGATATATTGTGCAAGTGAGCAATATTAAATGTATATAACTGAGGTGCGATAAATGCGTCGCACACAGTCGCGTAATGTAATTAGGTGTGAATAAAGGTATGTCACGCAACATCACTGTTTCACTGTATTCCGAACTCGTATACATGAACGCATACCTAAAGTGGTAACACCCGACGCGATTTAGACGTGATTTAGACGTGATTTTTTTAAAAAGAGGGGAATATTGTAGGGATATATTGTGCAAGTGCGCAATATTAAATGTATATAAATGAGGTGCGATGAACGTGTCACACACAGTCGCGCAATGTAATTAGGTGTGAATAAATGTGCGTCAAGCTACGTCAGTGTTTCTCTGCATTCCCAAGAACCCATCCCAAAAAAATTATACACATAAAATAAATGTTAAAACTGAAAAAAACTAATGCCTGTTTAGATTAGAAAAAGTATTTTGTATACATTTGCGTTGAGATATGTGCTTGTCATGTACATGCGAGCGCAGTATATCAGAGTCGTAATTGCGGGAAGAAATATTTTTTTTATTTCACACATTACTTACATTGAAATGGATGTCAAATCCGTTATTTATTTTAGCGTCAGAAATTAAAATAATTAATGACAAACTGGCTGTAGCGACGACTTCGTTTGAGCGGAATATTTTTTTTAATAAATGTAAAGTTACTCCTTTGTTATAAGCTTAAGATGATCGCCAGTGACAGTCCTGTTAAAATTGATTGAGCGGTTTCAGAGATTAGCTTGAATTGAAACACACGAACAGACGTCTATCTGTCGTGTCGTGTCGTGTCGTGTGTGTAAATAATATACTTTTTAAGTAAGTACCATATATACTTTCACGTGCATTGAGTGAAAAGCTCTTAATTTGGAATTATAAACGGACACTTAAATTTTATTTATATGTATCGATAATACAAGTATTTCCAAAGAAATAGTAAGTACACTAAAATATGTTAGTTATAATAAATTTATAATAAATAGTAATAAAAAATTATCGTCAAACTAAACTTAACAACATCAAATAAAACTATGTAAACCTTAGGGGGTTTACATAAATTAGGGGATATTTCGCAGACAAAGTGATCTTTCTCATTGTTGACACTTAAGTGTGGTATTTCAAACATACAATACACAACAACGAAAAAGAGCTAAATTCTTGTAAACTAAACGCTGTCTTATTTGACACTAATTTAATATGAGACATTGTTAAGTACTATACTTGTTGTACTGAGATATATCGTCTAGCTTAGCTTTTAGATATCTGAGTTAACATATAAACGTTTTTTTGGCGCAGATGGTTTTGTGAAAATATTAGGTTTTGGAATTGGCGAGGATCGAGGGAGCAGTTACCACTAACAACTAGACTTAATATAATATAAATGATTATATTTTTTATGGTCGTTGTTTTGTATCTCTTTGTTTCGTAATAGAAGCAAGCTCTGTTGTTGAATGATGTTGTAATAACTTCTAGTAATGGACTTTGTGTCAATACGAGAGTGTTAATGACTGGTGCAATATAACGCATCACTCGATATTAATTAGCCGCTTGTTGGATACAATTTCATGTTACTTTTAGCTGAATTGTCTTTTCTGGTTCCAAATATTTTTGTTTGCAAATATATTATGATAATTTAATCATATCTTCTTCAAATAACTTTTAAAAACTTACATATAAATACCGTAAACCAAAAAATATAAGCTTTAAAAGGATTTCAAAGTCGATTGATATTGCAAAAAAATGTATTAAAATTTTATATGGGGGTCGAACCTTAACGCTCGAGAAATTAAAATAATTTATTTACAAGTTATATATATATAACAAACAATAACGCTTCCAAGATTATTCGCATTATAAAAATTAAATCCTGACGGTAAAAGTCAATGTGTTTAAATATTGTATAAAATCCTTGCAAATGTCGGGTCCGTTCGTGTCCGGATCAGATTAGGTAGGGTAAAGAAGAAACATGAATATTAATGAAACCATCGGACGCTTGGTGCATTCGAAGAAAGCAAGCAAATTTACTATACCCTAGGGAATTATGTAACGTTATGTTTTAAAGACAGAATTGTTTTAGTATTGAAAATATATGAGAGTTATTCTTTTTTCTAGATCATAATATGCACATTTCTCCATAAGCAAGCTTTGGCAGTTTAGTTAATTATATCATTGAACTTTGATACAACAGAGCGGTCGTATATGGAACCCAAAACCATTGTTGGGTTACATTTTTGATTCTAGATACCTCATAAGCTCAAGCTGTATAAATAAGATTGACTCAAGAGATTTAATAATATGTCCGACGCTTAAAGAAAACAATATTTTAACGTTAAAACAATAATAAGTCTTTTAAACATCATACAAATTTATTGAAAGTTTTTTTAATAGAACTAAAGAAGTTAAGAAATCAAATTAAAATAATTTAAATACACCGACGGGAGACAACGAATTGAATATTTTTGTGGAAGTAATTAAAATTCTTTGTTAATATTATACATTATTAATAGTACATCCAGCGAATAACATGTTACACGAGATTCACCAATTCAAATATTGTCTACACAAGTACAGTAGTAACTCGTGTGTTTATAAAGGTAAATGTGGTGGATAATTATTATAAAGAGATAAAATGCAAAAAAAAAATTATAAATGGTCAGATTCTGTACATATTTTTTATCTATACAAATGATATCTTAATATTGTTATACTTGTCTGCGTATTTGCTTGTGTAGTCATACGTCACACATGAACTAATTAATTGATGAAGTTTTGCTGCTATGAGATTATAGTCTGTATGCTGTATGCTATTTTAAATTATGAAAACGCTTATGATGCATAACAATAACAACACTATAACAATTACTACCATATAACTAACTATAACACCACAACGTCTTCAAGACAATGACAATGCTTATTTGCGAAGTTATTATTACTCTCTAACATTAATACTTCAAACTTTACTTATCTTTTAAAAGCCGTAAAATAGATTGTGGGGAATAGTATTTATGTCTGTCAGTTGTTTTATAAGAAGGTGTTGTACGTGATTTCATTCTCATTTCCAATAATCATAAAATCCATAAACCTGTTAAGGAGTTGTACTACAGACGCACAGATTTTTTCGCTCGCTTACAATTTAATTTAGATCGTAGATTCTGTAGCAATAATAGTTTAATTTACTTTTCTGTCTATTTCCTTTCAGCATAAAATATTAAAAAATGTATACACCTTTAGAGAAGTCATTCTTTTATGATACCTCAATAAATAACTATATCAATATATAATTATTCATTGTAGTATAAAATTGTATTTCTCTAAATATTTTAGAAACTCCAAAACAAAGATACAATTATCTTCATTACATTTTATTTTATAATTTCATTTCCTTTAAACAGTACACAATTAAAATACAGCATCATCATATAAGTATTCAATTTAATTTACTCTCCAGAATAAAAAAAAACATATTTATGCTTCTTACTTCATTCCCTCACATCATGTCCGAAAACTACAAAAAGTGAACTTTCTTCTGCGAACTGTTTACCAACCAAAAATATTACTCAGGCATCAAAGCGGGCGTTACCTAGCTCAGAGTGACGAAAGCACCCATAGTGCTGAAAGTCTAACTCTGTATATATACGCGCAATATCGATTTTTTTATACAGGAGACCTTCTGGTATGAGTGTGGTATTTTTAGAAAGCCCTTGGCCCATAGACCCAGAAAATGCATTTACACTTAGCAATTTACCTACCGCCTCACCTCTACGGCCGTTTGAAAAATGAGACTAAAATTTAGTTTTTGGCTCCGCACCAGTATAAAATCACTTATTTCCACCTTGAAACGTTCCGAACACATTCACATTTTTTGTGTTTGTTTACGTTTGTGAATAAAAATGTTCGTGGTTTTTTTCGTCGCAAAATTCATATCAGGAGTTTTGTCAGTGGATTCGCTTTCGTCACTCGATATTTACTTCGTTGAGAAGTTTTTGTTTTTTAATATACTGTTTTTATATGGTTTTATGTCTTTTACTCTGTGATACATATTGTATATTGTATATTAATTATGTATTTCTTTTATACAAAGTTATGAAAGGTTTAACATTAACATTTATCGGTTCTTATAAATACATAAAAAAAATGTATAGGTGTTGTGTATTTTTTTAAATTTTATTATTTACAATTTATTGAGATAATTTTTTATTGTAAGAGATGCATAACAACGAAAAACTCCAATTGGAGTATTGAAGAGAGCAGTCTGTCAAGTGTTCGAGTCTTTATCTTTTGACATTCAAGTAAAAGTTTTATCTTGCTATTCAATTAAATTGTCATAATATTAAAATGTAAAGGTTTCTTGGCTTTAAAAATAATACTTTGAAACTATACCAGTTTTAATTTATGCAATGGTAGCGATCGTTGTAAAAATGGCATTGAATTATCATTTAGATTGGATGATCAAAGACAACTGATAATAACTCGATCTAGTTAATTGTTCTTCTGAACTGTTTGAGAAGGTTCTTTGTTATAAATCAACTTTGCCGGCACCGGCAATATGTTTTACCTAATTATAATTAGGTAAAACGTATGGTAATAATTATTAAAATAAAATTATAATAGTGATATTTCTCAATATACCTACAAAATGGTGTAAAAAGCGATAAAAATATTTAAAATAAGCATAGATGCAGTACATAGCACTGTTATTTTACACAAAAGTTTGATGCAATCTGGTGCAAATAAAATTCATCAAAGTCTCTTCGTTAGACTGTGGCAATGACTAAAATGTAAAACAATATAGATACGACAATTTATTAATAGATTTTTGTAAAATACTCTGTATGGTTAAATTTACATGTAGTGATATAATGTACTATATTGATACATAAGACTGTGAATTTTTTTAACACAGATCATTTTTGTGTCTGATGGTATATTTATTTTGAATGACATTTTATTATTTATTTATTGACTTAGATTTGCTAGCTGTACACATAATATTACAAGGAAATTTATTCAAAGATTAAATTTTATACTTTCACTGAAAATCATAAATTCAAAAGCCAGAATTTTGTAGAGACAAGCGGTGACGTTGTTAGTTAGTTTTGACCAACATTAAATTACAGAAGCAAAATGTCAAAGGGTCATTTTATTTGCAACATCCAGCGACCTCGCTGACGACTGCAGACTTTGTTACATCACAAGTAAGATAAATATCGAGTAAATTTTCAAGAATGTTTCAACACACTAAATTGGAAAGAAAGGTTACAAACTTATTAAATGTTTCATCGCATTTATTGCATTTGAGTGCTGTAATCGCATACTTTTATATAACGACAATGTTACAAGTTTGGTTAACTAATTTCTAAAATTTAATAAACGACATGCGTTAACTGCGGTCTGGAAGCAAGACACCACACAAGCCACAAAATTGAAACACAAAAATATATCTTAATTAAAATAATTATTTACATGTCCATGGTCCGCGAGTACAAAGTCAAAACCTGTTTTGTATTTGTTGAATTTTTTTTGTGCTTTTCCGTTTTACACTAATTTTATATTATATTTACAAGTGAAGTTGTAAATATCCCAATAAGGTTCTTCAATAAGTACATTAATTGTATAATAAAAAAAAATATGTTACCTGAAACTTTGTTGGTTGTAAGAACGGACTTAATTTACTTCAAAAGTTAAATCCACCACCAGATCTGCAGCTTATTGTCTTGACTTTTGAGAAGTGTTTTCAGTAGCTTTCATGTCAATAATAATACAAGGTAACTACAAAGTTATTTTGGTTACTGTCCGTATTTATTCAAGTATATTTTTTTATATGTAGCTAAAATATGCTGTCGATATTTAGTATATAATGAAATGAATACTAAATATCTACAATACTGGATGTAAGTAAAAATATTTAACTTATAAATAGGTTATATTTTATTTACACTTACTTGATTACTGTTCAAGCTTGAAGGACCAAATGAAGTCAATCTGTAACAATATAAAATATCATTAAGAGATAGAACATACAAGACAAAACAAGCTGATGAAGACAACATTGAATTGTTTACAAAATATGAATTAATAATATTGAAGTCGTCACCTATCTTTCCTTTTACATTTATCCTAAGCATGTACATTTATTTATTTCAAAATAAAAACACTCTCTATATATTAAATTGCATAATAGTTAATTACAAATAATATAAGAATAGATCGACAAGGATTAAGTCAAACAATCTATTCGCATAATATAGCTTATAACTTAAAAGAGTGAAGGGTTGAATTATTACGGTTATTTAATTCATTTGTTAGAACCTAAGCTAAGTACACGTCAACTACAGTTAATAAATGTTAATAATTTGAAGAATCATTATATGATATGGTCACTTTCCTATTGAAATAAAATAAAAAAAATCAAAAATCGTATTTAAATTCTTAAGATCAATTAACGCGTTCGATCCATTACTAAAAAGTGATCAAAAGATTTTTATTCCTTAAAAATCTATTCTTTGATTAATTGATCTTAGATTTCAACCCCTAGTCCCGCAAAGTAATAATTTGTTAGTTTCCGCCAAGGCTTTTTAGAGTATAAGTTTTAACATTTTTTTACAGGATTAAAAGTATATTCAGATTAGTTTATGTTATAGTCATTATTATTTATTTATTTTTAACCAGCTTTGTTGCTTTCATTGCAACCGTAAAGTTACTAATTGGATATTCCGCGCTGAGAAAGAGAACAATTAAGTGAAAAGTTTAATACCTTATTTCATACCAATATTATTCAAAATAAATCTATTTAAGGTATTCAATGTAAAATAGACATATTGAAATGAAATAATATGTCTCCAACAAACTACATAATATTAAAGTCACTTAATTGAAAAATTACGAAATAACATTATAGAGCAATCGAACTTTTGCATTAATATTCATGAGAGCTATATTAAAAAGTTAATAATTTTTATAAATTTTAATTAAACATATAAGATACTTTGTGGTTATTGCAGGGAAAACTTATAATATTTATTAGGAAGCAATCAGTCGGAAGAATATGTTTTAGTCTGAAAATACCTATAACTTCTCGCATTATTGAAGTTAGTTTCGTTATTTCGAAGTGCGCTATTGCCGTTCTTTATAGGTTAGTGACCCATATAATCTCCATATGCATATTAACCTCAAATTTTTAATTTATAATTAATACAGCTGGTATATCTAACAATACAATATATCGCCCTTAAAATAATACTTTACGTCAACAATCAAATAAAGTCTTAATAATCTTACACTATATTATGATGTAGTATATATATAACCGTCATAATGAGTATACGAAATCTATCGGCTTTTATACATATCATTAGTTATTAATCCGTAAGTTATTAACATTATGATATAGACAATATTTTTTCTCGCATAATATACGTATACATTTGGGTGTAAAAAATAAGGACAAAATTACTTCCAAGTAATACTTACGGTTAAAATTATAACAAGAAATATCAATGCTGTTTTATATAACACATAAACAAAATCTAAATTAATTTTCTAATATTATTTAGACTAACATTAAAAAGTAGTTTTCATAAAGTTTCATCCAGCTAAGTTTTATTGTATATTTATTATTTTATTATTTTATTATAAAGTTAATCCCTTATGAAAGTGACTCGTTATATTTACATAAACATGTAGGTAACTCTCAACAATCAACAACTTTAAAAGTTTTAGTACGAGTTATCTATTTACTTAGCCATTTTAAAAAGCATGAATTAATATATTAACTCGTTTCGGATCAAACGCAACTATTTATTTTAACTAAAACTTCTGTAATTTTATTTAAGTTTATAGGTGACAGAGATCAAGTGACGCAGTGTATAACCATTGTTTGTTGTTTATTATTATTGTTCGGTAATAATAAAAGTAGTAGTGCTTTGAATAATTGATGCAGTAAATTACAATAACAGCTACAAAGCGCTTTAGAACTAACTAATGCGCTTCGTAGCTGTTCGTAGCTCGATCGTAAATTGTTCTGAATACGAAAACAACTACTTCGAAGTTCCTCAAAATATTTATATATTTATGGAAATAATACGTGGATTTACCACGTATCCCTTAAAATATCGATTATGTCATGATAATGCAATTATTAAACAAAAACTATTTTATTACAAACAAAGACACTTAATACCTTATATCATAATTAATGTAATAAATAGGGTGTAATTATTGTTATAGTAATAAAATATATAGTGATATTATATTCAATACTTAAATGTTATTAAGAGAAAAAGGCGACTTACGCTTGACCAATACAAATGGTTAACAACATTACGGATAGATGGCTAACAGATAGATGGTAATAGATAGGAACTACTTGACTTGCATCAGTTATGTTACCACGCTGTTTGAGAAACTTTTTAAATTTTTCAAATCACTTAAAATGTTCTTACTTTTATAATATGTATGATAACTGATTGCAGATGAAAAATCATAAAATGTCGAAGTCATAATGGCTTTGAAGAAATGTGATATGATTATGCTTTTCCGGATTTTGTAAGAATATGTGATTAAATATGATGATGAAATTAATCAAATTAAGTTACAACATAATGTACCTGAGGTGTATTAATGTTTTGTAATTATAATATATGACGCTAATGTATCAAGTTTAAAAAAAAAGGAGTGCGTTCGTAAATTCGTTTAATATATTTACGGATAAATTCAAATTTATTAAAAAACGTTATTTAAAACTATAATTAATCAAATGTTGAAGGTTTTTCAAATATAATTATTTTAAATATCGTGTTGTGCTATATGTTTTGACACAAACAATTTGTAGTTCATTTTATAAAATGCACAAGTAGGCCCAGGAAGACATACACGAAGAAGAATTAAATAATTTCTATGAAAAGAAATACGTATAATTTTTTAATATTACTCCATTCGCAGTCATTTATAATAACTTTATGAAATGTATTAAAATTAAAAATCGTGTTAACGTGTGAAATTTATATATATATATAGTAGTTAGTTTTTGAGAGAGTTTCATTACACCTTATAGCCAAAATAAAGTACATTTTATAAAAATAAGCGAAATAAGTTTATTTCTCGAAATACCTTTATTTCCTGAAAACCAACAGAAACGGCACACGAACCGTATATTTGGACCATTCAAATTCATTCTTCTTTGATATTGTGTTTGTATTCTATCAATATACAGTCTTCATATTTAACTGACATAACATTATTTTCAGTCACTTATAAAAAACATTAATGACATTAGTTTACTAATAGAATAGTAGTATTATTTAAAATAATAACTTAATCTACTGGAACATTTTGTCAGAACATAAAAAGTTAAACCGAAAGTAACGCGGGCATTGGGTACGATCTATTCTCAGTAGATATAACTTTCATGGCACTTTTACAACTCATCCTGGACAATTATTGTCTATAACATTTTTGACAACAACACGTGTGTTTAAAATTTTGTATTTTTTGTACACTATTGTTTTCAGTTTTGTTGGCTTCATTTCATAACCTTGTCCAAAAAGTGTCTACAACCTTCATGTATATCTTTTGTTAACATACATACAGTCAGTTTAGTTCTCAATCTTCAACGTATTTATTTTGATACATTCTGGTATTTTCTTTTGTCTTTATAATTTACAGAACTCGTTTCTTAATTAAAAATTATTTGTATTGAGTTTCATTTGAATTATTTGAATTGAATTAAGTTTTTCTTCCAAAAAAAATAAAATATTATTATATGAATATAGTACGAATTATACTTTTGCATCACTTATACAAAATATATAACAAAATACATATATCAATTATTGGGTATATTTTTATAAACTTAATAAATACATTGTATCATAGATTTAAAATCAAGTACAATTTATTGGCTTAATACAAAATGTAGTGATGTGATAATGCTATCAATAATACTAATCAATTGTCATAGTGGAGCAACATTTAAATATGTTTAAGTAAATATTAGCTACCACGAAATGAGCAATAAAGATCAACGCTGCCGTATCGCTATAGATAATTTGTGAAATAAAAAAAAATGGTTTAATTATGTTAATCCTTGCTATCTTTAGACGAACGGACAAACTCGAAGTCTTAGACCATATATACATACATCTACAATGAATATATATAAAAACTATTTACATTATATCATAATATTTTATCGTTAAGTTTCACATTTATAGAATATTGTTGAGTATTTCTATTATTGTTACAGGGCAATGTAATATTTCAGCAGACTTTAATTTAATAATACCTAATATTGATGAACAAGGTTCGATAAATGATAGTTAAGTTTATTTAATTAAAGTTAAATTATATGTTCCTAAAATATATTTATTAAATAATGTAAAACTAATAAATATTTAAAACATACAGTATTAATTAAGTGATTGAATGAATTAACATTACTCTAATAATTTATTTTGAAGTTGTAAAAATTGACAATTGAATAATTTTATTTTATATCTATTTATTATTTTATTATAAGCATAAATTTTGTGTACCTCAGTACATATCGTTATTATATAAATCTATCACTAAATTTTGTTAACTTTGGCGTACAAGAATCTTGGTGAAGATGTAATGAAAATGAACTCAAAACCTCAAATATATCAAGACAAGGAAGTAAAAGAGCTTTATGATTTACAGACGAATTTAAAATATTTAATTTCACCATTTGATCCGTGATGTCGTACTAGGTGACAGAGGGATCCGTTTTCCCGAGGATGGACAGCAGCTTCCTCTGCGTACCATAAACATCACACCGCGACCGCCAACCTGCCTGCCAAGCGTAGCGATTATTTCATATCCCCTCATGGATCGCAAACTTTGGACGAAGCCTATGTCTTGCAGTGGGCATCTATAGGAAGATAAGAAGAAGAAGATTCTAATAATTCTTCAATTTCTACAGCGAGAATTGAAGGAGTTTATTAATGTTATGTAACACTACTTTTATTACTGTTTACTTCACTTAGCATTACGTTTATTAAATGTATATGTAATAAAAGCCTTTGTAAAATGATATATCCATATTATATTTTGAGCCCTACGAGTATAATCTGTCACTGTCACTTTAACGAGTACCAAAAAATATGTCATCCACAGCGGCTGCTCTCAATAAACTCACTACATATATTTTTGTGTTCACTTTTAATAGACTCATTTTATGAAATTAGATGGTTAGTAAGTCTTCTATTGAAATATTTCACTTGATATATATTGTAGTAAATATAATATAGTCAAAGATAATTTAAACATTTATATATTACCTCAAGTATTTAAAGTAGTAATAGTTATGAAATTGCTGCTTTTTGAATTAATAATAAGACGATACTTGGTAAGTGAGATATTGTTATATGTATGTGTGTTATGTGTGTTTAGTTTCAAATTTCAGCTTGGCCGATGGAGCAAAGTAAAACTGGTCTTTTCCCGGTGGTCAGACATTAGCATCCGGTCAGTCAGAGGACTGATTTATATCACAAAGAGTTCCTAATAAGTAATAATATAGTAGCTATCTTTATTATATTATAAAATTCTTTATTTATTTACTTATGTGATTAATAAAAGTAAGTGTCGTATTGTAGATAATTAAAAACTCATCATTTTCACAAACCTACAATAGAAAGTTTCGATTAATGCCTAGCACTAAAGTAAGTTAAATAAGAATAAATTATTTTTAAAGACGTTTTATAAGTCTTTATGATGTTATTAATAATTTCAATATTATTATTGTAATAATAACATGATGGCTATCTCTTTGAATGTAAATACGAAAAACTAGAAATAGTGACGTTTAAGCACACAAGTCAAGACATATTGTGTGTGAACTTTGTGAACTTTCTTTAGTTTGCCGCGTTGCTTTTGTCGTAGACGATGAACTTCGCTACACTCGTACTAGACTGAGTACAGCGACATAACGTTGACGTGATATACACTATTAGAGATAAGTGATAAGATATTCACAACCCTTTATTACTAGCATCAGCAGCAAGGGCGTGAAATATTTAAATTAAGAATTTAATGGTTTCTATTAGGTAGTTGTTAAATGTATATTGTATCTATAAAATAGTACAAGTGCAGTCATCATACACGGAGGTTATCAAAATTTCAGGTTTAAGACGTTTTTATTTGAATACATTTTGTTTGCTGCTTCTGCTTATGAGAACGATCCACCCGTATCTTTTTTCCACATAAAACCATTTAATCATTGTTGTTTATAAAGCTGTTATAAACGCTACATTTGATTGAGATGTTGCTATCAATTCGCACTCAACACACATCGTAAATAAACCACCGTACAAATAATTCATGGGTAAGCTTATGTTAAAACGGGTAGGGATTTTTTGCCGAAACGCCGAGACATAAAGTATTAAATATATTTTTTTAGTTATATCTTAATGTTCCTTTTATTTTAATAGAAATTATGATATTCTGTTTATTATTACTCTTCTCATTCCGCAATAATATTAAAATTAAGTATAAAATAACGATCACATCTGCTTTTTAATATTACAATAATAATAATAGTGCTCAGCTGGCAGAGTAACGAAAACGGTGCCAGACATCAGAGGTTTAATTGTTCATTCCATTTTATTTAGGTTCAAATAAAAATAATCACAGCTAAATTATATAAAATATACATAGTTAAATTATTCGTCAAGTGTGTGCAATGTCTATACAAGTTGAACGTGACATGTCTGATATTAGATTCCATTATTCACGTTCTACTGTAACATTAACATCAATGCAGTTTCATCAAAGAACGATGCATGGCGCGTGTGACGTCACAATTTTCCTGTCAAGGAACTCATTTATTTGAAAGTTTATTTTTATAGAAATGGTAATACGTATTGACGTGAGTTAAATCCAGTAAATAAGTTCAAATCCATCCTACTTAGAATCACTTGAAATGTTCAGTGAAGTCATCACATCAAGTTTATTTGTATGTACTATAACATAACTGAATATAAGTAATATACATGCAATACATAAATAATATAAACAGATACAGACAGAGTAACGGTGAGAATAAAGAAGGACGTGCTCAGATGGTTTGGGCACGTCAAACAAATGAGTGATGAAAGAATGGTAAAAAAGATTTATACAGGAAAAGGGAGCGGTAAGAGAGACAGGGGGAGGCCTCGAGTGACCTTCGAAAACACAGTATCTATGAAACTGGAGGAAAGTCACGTAAAAATCGTGAGGACCCCCCGGAGGACATGTATGACGAGGTTGATGTCTATGGCCGAGACGAAAGACGTATGCAGGACCCGTAGCGTATGGTGCTCCGTCGACTCTTGCTACCCCGCAAGGGCATATCCCTTGAAGCGTGAAGCTAAATAAATATATAAACAAATTACACATTTATAAATAAGTCGGAGTCTATGAAAAACTATACCTATATGTTCGACTATCGATTATCGACTATTAACACTTTGTGCTCGAGAGGTGATTCTCGTTTATCAATTGTTTTAATACAGCTGATTTTATCAAGGATTTATTATGCACGTTGATAATTATTTATGTTTTGTTATCCAGTGAGTTTCGTATACCTACTCCAGGAGGATCGCTGACTGGAATTTACTTCCATGTGAACAAAATGTGTTTTGCGTCATCGCGACGGAATGCATACTTGCATTTTAATTAGAATATAAGTTTAATTAATGTAATAATTAAATTCATTATTTTTTGTACTTACATCGAGTAGGTCATACTTTGTATTAGTTAATAAGTTCTTTATTTTAATTAAAGTTAGTTTTAAATCAGTTTTGGTTTTTTTTCAACTCTACGTCTGTAGCTAACGTAATTGGCGCAGTCGGTAGGATACTAGAATAGGGACTGTTAGGTCATCGCTAGTATCCAGAATCTACGGACCAGCTGCAGCAACGGGAGGCGAATCCAAACTTCGATTCACGAGAAGAAACCAGAAATGAAATCTATGTGAGTACATTTGAACCATTCTCGTGTTGCTCTTTCCTAGTAATAATTCCTTTCCAAAATTTATTATCCTAGAGTTTATAATCAACGGGAATCTGCATCGCAGCAGGCCCGTAAGCGTAGCTTAGATAGTAATAGAGATTTAGATAATAACTGTATTTTAAATATGGCTCAAGATCCGGATAACATTTATAAAATCCTTAGGATCGTGCCTGAATTCGACGGGAACCCTAATGTTTTAACTAGATTTATTAATATTTGTGACCAAATTGTAACTCAATACTTAAAAAATTCGCCCTGTAGTGAATTATCTAATTTGTGTCTATTAAACGGTATTCTTAATAAAATAACCGGCACTGCCGCTGCTACTATTAATTCCAATGGTATTCCCGATAGTTGGTTAGGAATTAGAACATCTTTAATAAATAACTTTTCTGATCAACGGGACGAAACGGCCTTATACAATGACCTCTCATTAGCCGTACAAGGAAATAAGACACCTCAGGAATTTTATAGCCATTGTCAAACGCTATTCAGTACGATAATTACTTATGTTACATTACATGAAACTTTATTAACAACAATTGAGGCTAAACGCGATTTATATAAAAAGTGACTAAGCAGGCATTTGTACGTGGCTTAAAAGAGCCCTTAGGGTCACGAATTCGGTGCATGCGCCCGGATACTATTGAAAAAGCTCTAGAATACGTTCAAGAGGAATTAAATGTTATCTACTTACAGCAACGTACAGATGGACTGAAACAGCAAACATCCACTAATAGAAACACAATACATGACAGAGTTTTTACACCTCCTCAATCTCAAGGTTATCATCCCTCAACCCCTATCTGGCCAGCCCCTATGTCACATCGACCCATACAACAACCACAACCTTTTAAATTTAACTTCAATCGAAATCAACCCCAGTATAATATGCCCATGCGTTCTATATTATACTGAACAAGAGTACTATGACAGTTATTATAATCCAGACCCTTATATTAATAATACTATCACTTATGAAATGAATAACGACGAAATAGTTAAAGAAAGTGAACCCCTATCAGGTCCTAGTTGTACAAATCAGGATTTTCGTTTAGACCTAAAATCACCAAAACCAAGATAGAGTTAAATTTACAGACACAAAGACAACTTCCATATATTCAAATAAAAAATCCCCCACTTAAACTTTTAATAGACACTGGTGCAAACCAATCATTCATTAGTCCCAATGCTGTTGAAAAATATTTCTCTAATTTTCCATTAAACTACGACCCGTTTGAAGTTACGAATGTACATACAACAAGTAGAAACGAATATTCTATAACATTACCTTGTTTTAAAGAATTTACAGACCCAGAGAATATTAAACTCTTTATCTATAAGTTCCACGACTATTTTGACGGACTAATAGGATTAGATTTATTAACGAAATGGGAAGCAAAAATTGATTTAAAGGACAGAAATCTATTAACTTGTACAGGCTCAAATCCTATTAGGATGTATAACTCTTGTAACCTAAATTTTTACGAGGATATAATACCGGCTAGAACCTCAAAATTAATTCGTATCCCCATAAACTCTCAGGACGGAGAAGTTTTTATTAAGGAACAATTAATTGGCAATTGTATTTTACACGAATGTTTAACTAACGTGACTTGTAACCGTGGATACGTAGAAGTTGAGAATCCGACACCAAATGACGTAATACTATCGCTAGACCGACTGACTAATGCCGACTTATTTAATATTGAGTACGAATGCACTCAATATAAGACACGCGGACAGGACGTCACATCACGATTACGAACTAATCATTTAAATAACGAAGAAAAAGCCAACCTTATACAACTTTGTTCCAAATATTCTGACGTTTTTTATATTGAAGGCGAATATTTAACGTTTACCAACAAAATTAAACACCGTATTAAGACCACCGACGAGGTCCCTGTACATAGTAAAAGTTATCGTTACCCCTTTGTACATCGACAAGAGGTTAGGGACCAAATAACGAAAATGTTGGAACAGGGTATTATAAGACCATCCGCTTCTGCTTGGAGTTCACCGATCTGGGTCGTGCCGAAAAATATCGATGCTTCAGGTAAGCAAAAATGGCGTTTAGTTGTTGACTATCGTAAGTTAAATGAAAAGACTATAGACGATAAGTACCCAATCCCTAACATTAATGACGTACTTGACAAATTAGGGAAGTGTCATTACTTTACAACCCTCGACTTAGCAAGTGGATTTTACCAGGTAGAAATGGACCCACAGGACATTTGTAAGACAGGATTCAATGTAGAGCATGGCCATTTCGAATTCCTCCGTATGCCCATGGGACTTAAAAATTCACCATCGACTTTCCAAAGAGTTATGGACAATGTACTACGAGGTCTACAAAACGAAATATGCCTTGTGTATTTAGATGATATAATAGTTTTTAGCACATCCCTGCAAGAACACATCAACAATCTAGAAAAAGTATTCCAAAGACTTCGTGAATCCAATTTTAAAATTCAATTAGATAAATCCGAATTTTTAAAACTTGAAACATCTTACCTTGGACATATAATTAGTAAAGACGGTATAAAACCAAACCCTGACAAAATTTCAGCCATTAAAAAATATCCTATTCCCCAGACAGCTAAACAAATAAAACAATTTTTAGGCCTTCTCGGTTATTACCGAAAATTTATTCCAGATTTTGCCCGCATAACTAAACCTTTGACTCAATGTTTAAAAAAAGGTAAAAAGATTACATTCGATAATGAATATACCTCTTGTTTTGAGAAATGTAAGACCCTTTTAACCAACGACCCCATTTTACAATATCCAGATTTTACTAAAGAATTTAATTTGACAACTGATGCTTCAAATTTAGCTATTGGAGCCATTTTATCCCAAGGTCCAATAGGATCTGACCGACCAGTATGTTATGCATCCCGTACCCTAAATGACAGTGAGATTAATTACAGCACAATCGAAAAAGAACTTTTAGCCATAGTATGGGCTACAAAATATTTTAGACCATACCTATTCGGACGAAAATTTAAAATACTGACAGACCATAAACCTTTACAGTGGTTAATGAATATGAAAGAACCAAGTTCTCGACTCACTAGATGGCGACTTGGACTAAGCGAATATGACTTTACAGTAGTATATAAAAAAGGTAAAATGAACACTAACGCAGACGCCCTATCGAGAGTTGAAATCCATAATGACGAAACTAAGACCCTTATTGAAGAAATTGACGAATTGAACTCTTTACTAGGAAACCCCTCTGAACATGTACCACCTGCAACAAATTCTTCAACTGACACCGTACATACAGACAAAGAGAACCCTATATTAAATATACCAATTACTGACGACCCTCTCAATAGATTTACTAGACAACTATGTTTCACAGTCGTTAGTGATACTAAACGAAAAACGACAGTTACTAAGCAATTCGACACCCATACACGAACTTCTATACAAGTGTTAGAATCCAAATTAGAGGAAGATGTAGTTAATGCCATAAAAGGATACGTGAACCCTAAAATTAAAACCGGTATTCTCATAAATCCACCCCTTGCAATGTATTCAATAATTCCCATTATTCAAGATAAATTTAAAAGTTCTGCTATGAATCTTGTTTTAGTAAAATTCGAAAATGAAAATGTAAAAGAATATCTACAACAACAAGAAATTATTAATCATTATCATAATGGAAAAACAAACCACCGCGGAATAAATGAATGCTATTTAGCGTTATCCCGAAAATACTATTGGCCAAAAATGAAGGAACAAATTTCAAAATTTATTAATGAATGTACGTTATGTGGTATGGCTAAATATGACAGAAATCCTATTAGACCCCAATTTAACATTGTACCGCCAGCTAACAAACCCTTTGAAATTATCCATATAGATTTGCTGACCATACATAGTGAAAAGTATATAACTTTTATAGACGTCTTCACAAAGTATGGTCAAGCGTATCATTTACGAGATGGAACAGCTGTTAGTATCATACAGGCAATATTAAAATATTTTACCCATCATGGTGTACCCCTAACTATAATAACCGACAACGGAACGGAATTCACAAATCAATTATTTTCAGAATTTACAAGATTACACAAAATTAACCACCATAAAATTTTAGCTCACTCACCTAACGACAATGGAAACATTGAGCGTTTTCACTCAACAATATTAGAATATTATCGACTCTTAAAATTACAACACACAGACGAACCCCTTATCAATCTTATGCCATATGCCCTCATAGCTTATAATAGTACAATACACAGCTTTACTAGATGTAGGCCTTTTGATCTATTAAATGGACACTTTGACCCTCGAGACTGTCATGACTTGGACTTTACTCAACATTTATTACAGCAATACATGATAAATCATAAAGAAAGCATGCAAAAAGTATACGAAATTATTAATAGCACTTCTTTGGAAAAGCGTAGTGCTTTGATAAATAATAGAAATAAAAATCGCGAACCAGAAATTGTATATGCACCCGAACAACAAATTTTTATTAGGAACCCTCTGGCAAGCCGTCAAAAAACCGCACCTAGATATACTCAAGACAAAGTTATAGCTGACCTACCAATCCATATATATACTTCCAAAAAACGTGGCCCTGTAGCTAAATCCCGATTGAAACGAGTACCTAAAGGATCCAACTTGTTACAGGATAATACTAGTTCTGCTGACAATCCACGTGACGAACCCCCTAGAGATAAAACTTGAAAGCTTGGACGATGGACCTGGACTATTACCATACAAACTTGGACTGATCAGACTTACGACTCATTACCATACTTTTCTACAATACATCAAACTCGACTCCATAGAAGATAAAATAGAGCTTTTAATGACTCAATTAAATAATCTCAAAACTCTTTTTAGTAATGAAACATATTTACTCTTTGAACTGCAAATAAATTACCTTACTGAAAAGCTTTTCAAAGTTTCAAATCAATTAGGATCTTTTGAACCAAATCGTGTTAAAAGAGGTCTTGTAGATGGTTTTGGTTCTGTTATAAAGTATATAACAGGAAATTTAGATTATAAAGATGCGTTAAGATATAATAATGCAATAAAAATGTTAGAAAATAATAAAAATAAGATAGCTTCCGAGTTTAACAATCACATAAGTTTAAATAAAGAATGGATGGCAAAACAAAGTGAAGTAATAAATCAATTAGTTAAAAATCAAGTCAAAATTAACAATACTTTGCAGATTATTCTAAATGCAAGTGCAGATAAGGATAATATTTTATTGAAATATGTAAAATTTGCCCAACTTTTAGTAATCATTGGAGAAAATATAGAAGACCTTATGTCTGAATTAATAAAAATAGAGAATATTTTAGCTTTTACTCATACTTCAAGTATGCATCATTCTATGATAGAGATAAGTACTTTAAAATTAATGATAGAAAAATTAAGGAAAATTTATATTAAGGATCAAATTATAGATTTAGAATTGAGAGAATACTATGGTATTATAAAGCCGGCATGCTATTATACAGAAAAGCAAATAGTAATAGTTTTTAAATTTCCAATAGTCTCTGCAGATATCTATAATCTCTATAAACTCTCTATTGTTCCTAATAAAATCCAAAATGTCCTCATACCCCCGTATCCTTTCATTGCAATTAACGAGAATTCGTTCTTGTACATGGAGGCAGAATGCCCGAAGCTTAAAAACTGGTACCTTTGTGAAATGGAAGTGAATCAACGTATTCATACAGAACCTGACTGCGTGCAGCAGCTTATTTCTCATCAAGTCCTGAAGGAATACTGCAAGCATACAACAGTTACCCTAGCAAAAGAAGCAATGGAAAAACTAGATGATCAACATTATGTATTTTCTTTCCCTCGTGTCACCAAAGTGCAACTATCCTGTGAAAAAAAAGAATTTACATCACTCCAGGGTAGCTTCTTAATTATCATCCCCGTGAAATGCTACATAAAAACCGCCGAATTCACTATTCTGAATAATAGTGATGAAACAAAAGGACAACCATTAAAATTGGTGCAAATACCATTTAATCCTACGAATCATATTGAGATTCCTACTCATCTCAACCTAAATTCGATAAACTTACAAGAACTTCATGGTATTCAAGATAAAATAATCAAAGAAAACCCCTTACAACTAGAGAAATTTAATCGTCATACAATCTACCATACTACAATACCGTTTTACGTCTTCATATTGAGTGCAAGTGCACTTATAATTGTGTTTGGATATCATCGCTACAAGCTACGAAAAACCAAGGAACCTAACAAAATGACTACTTCATCTACTTCAAATGACAATATTGGTGAACAATTGGAAGAAGAAGGGACGCCAACACACAGTAAGAAGATGCCAGCAACATTTTATCTCAACGTTCTAAAATAGTTGCTGATCTGAGGATGGAGGAGTTACGTATACCTACTCCAGGAGGATCGCTGACTGGAATTTACTTCCATGTGAACAAAATGTGTTTTGCGTCATCGCGACGGAATGCATACTTGCATTTTAATTAGAATATAAGTTTAATTAATGTAATAATTAAATTCATTATTTTTTGTACTTACATCGAGTAGGTCATACTTTGTATTAGTTAATAAGTTCTTTATTTTAATTAAAGTTAGTTTTAAATCAGTTTTGGCTTTTTTTCAACTCTACGTCTGTAGCTAACGTAATTAGTGATATATTGTTTATGTTTGTTCTTGTTTTTTGAAAAGTAGTACCTTAAGTTGTTGTTTAGTCGAAAATCTATCTTCATTCAGTGAAAGGGGTTAAATATATCATCATTAATATAAATAATAGCGTCAATAATAAAAATAACTGTTAGTCGTGATAATCCCACAATCTACATTAATATGTAACAGTACTATCAGCGAGTATACATGGAGTACGTAGAGCTTTTATACATGTTATATCATAAGTTAGTTAGTTAATCAATACATCGATATGAGTTTATACAATATGATAAAGACAAAACTCTTTTTCACGGAGCAAAATATTGGGTAACAAAAATTGGTCTAAATATCTTAAATATATAAATAATGATTCTTTGTTGTTATTATTTTTTAGTAATAATAAAGTTATCGTAAAGTGAATAAATAGATAAGTCTTGAAATTCAACGACATTTATGAGGCACTTTAGTAAAAAGGTCGGATTATATTAATTCGATATAAATAACATAAGATATTCTTTGAAGTTTTTTCTAAATATTTTTATGAGATTATAACAAACGTGACATCTACCTGAATGAATTGAATGAAAGAATTTAAAACTTTGAGTTATAGGTAATGACAAAAATTAATGTCTGCTTTGTATACTTATTGCAGCCGGCTGTTTTATGGCTGTGATTTTGAGTTGTATTTTTAATGGAATATTGTTATTTTTATGTTTTGTATATATATTTAACACACACATAAAAATTGTGCTGTGGCAACTGCCAGAGAGCTTTAAAATATTCAACATTATATTTATGTGACAAAACAAAACCTTTAAAACGTAAATAGAAGTTAAAACTTAGTAATTTTATTTTCTCAATTTTCTTACGGATGATACTAAAAGTTTTAAATTTAATATCCTCGGAATCTTATTAAACCTTGTTTCAAGGAACACTCGAAGTTACAAAATAAAGTTCCATAATAATGTGGCGGTAAATATAAACCTTAACGTGATCTTTCTTAAACTTCATTAACAGTATAAATTTTTGTACAATGTCGAAAGTAATATTAAAATTAATGGTGCAAGATACGACCGCTATTCTGGTGATGATCAGCGACCATCAATTACTATCAGTTCACCTACTGTATAGAAATGAAGATACTGAATATAAACATTTAAAAGTGATTTAGATTAAGAATTAACATGTCTCCCCTATTAAAATCATATCAGATTTATTATTGGCTTTTTTATGTATTCATTAGTTGAGTTGGTGATTACGTTGCGTGTGACAAGATTACCATTTTATTTTGCAAAAGTATTTTATCTTCTCCAATCTATTTAAAATAATTACTAATTAATTCTTATGAAGAATATTTTCAATCGTTTTTGTACGACTTAGATTTATTACAAGTTATTTTCCTTCACTTTAATGTAAGCTGTAACTCGGTTCAAATAGACTTATAATAATCAGTTTTGAAATAGACCAGACTAGAGTTACGAACTCGACATTTTGTAATGTTATTGTGAATTGTTTTAATCTTCATCAATCGGCGGAGTGATTGCTGGGGTCCGATGTGCATTGATAATGAAAAATTTTATGTATTGTATTTATTGAATTAAGCAACTTACACTCTTTATATAAAAGCTTAGGGTGAAAATAATTTGTATTAAATAAAAATATTTCAACAGTTGCTTCCTTTATTTTGGTTTCTACATATTTTTATATTTTAGATTACTGATAAAGAGCAGTATTGTCTTATGTTAAGAAAAGTTAGTTGTTTCACGATACTTTGCTACTTTTAATCTTTTAGAAGTTTTAAAAGTCTTAATGTAAAGCTATTTATTTTTGGTGAGAATAAAAAGTCTTATTATTTTAGAATAAGAATCCATAAATTAAAACTGAAATAAAGACAATTAATAACCTTTCTGTTAAATTGTTTTGATATATCAAAGGATGATTTGATAATCAGTTTTTACTTTTTTCAGTAAATCTAAAATGTGCCGATAAAAAGTAAAAATGTCACGAAATAAATTTATAGTATTTTGTCAACAGAACATAACAATTGAAAAAAGAACTAGACAACTCTTTCCGAGTATCTTAATCAGTGACTTCATTGACAATTAAACAATACGACGTCTTTGATGCATTTGTTTCACATTTAACCAAGCTCCATTCAGTTGTTATATAGGTTTCAAATTCTTTTGTATTTTGGGTGTAAAATTTTCTTCGGTGCAAAAAAATAATCAAATATAAATTTACTACTTATATTAAATTTTATATAAATTATTACTTTAATAAAAAAATGATTTTGACTGTATTCAATATATTAATAATTATATATACTATAAAAACCGCTTATACTTGTACGACAAAATGATCCGTTTATCGTCATACAAAAATAAAAATGAATTGAATTAAAGATTTAATATATAAAATAAAATCGTTTGTCAAACGATTTTATATATAGACTATTATTTGCATAATAATAGGTTTATACTATATACTATTTTGTACAATTTTCTATTAAATATACTATTTTCTTTATTCATCAAGATTTTTACAAAATTTTTACAAAATATTTAATTTGTGTCAGATGGGCATAATATATTTATTGAAAAAAATCAGAAAAAATACAGACAGAAACTACAATATTGTGTACTAGTATAGCTATGGAAGTAGATAGTGCGTACAAAAAAAAAACTTTAGTTTATTTATAAATAATATTATTAATATCGTATAATATTACAATTTTTATTCGAAATTCTCGAAATAATAAGTATATTCGAAACCTCGAAACATAAGTATTATATATGTTAGGCCCAAAGACCGAAAACGCTCAGTGGACGGAAAAAACGGCCACATCGCGTTCTGGCTGTCTTCAAATGCACAGAACGCGTTTTGGCTGCTATTAAACGCTCGCAACGCGTTCTGGTAATTGTCGAACGGCCAGAACGCGTTTTGTCATTCGTCAAGCGCTCAGATCGCGATCTTAATGTTTGAGTCGTATTATGTGCCACTCTCTACATGCGTACTATAAGATTCAGTTCGTATTAATAAAAGTTTTGATTATTGTTCTACACACATAATGATCTTTTCAGTTAATTTTAAATAATTGAATCCTCTATGACTACAATTAAATACGAAGGACGTATGTTTTTCGAACTTTTTATTACATAAGAACATTACTTCTTTTTACAAATACTGCTTGAATGACATTTCGAATTACATTTTACATTCAAATTTCGACAAGGGCATTTTTTATCAGTACAATATCGTTTACACTTACAATAAACAAAACCGTGTTTGCTTCCTGAAGAAAGAGTTGAAGCTGATCGTAAAGAAATAGTTTTTTCCGCGGATACCTCAATTTCTTTAATCAATTTTTTCAATTGACATTGCTCACAGGTTGACAGGAACACATCGATGACTTCTCTGGTAATGTTGCAGTACTTTTTTCTTAGTTCAGCTTCCATAGCTACAAAAGAAAGAAATTATATATGTAACTATTGCTACGGAATTTAGATTTTCTTCCTCCCTACTCTAAATAGATATATCTCACTGGTAATAGGATATACGTAATAGCATGTATTTTTTCTCACCTCTAGTTCTCTTGTGACCAACGTCAATATGAGCTTTCTTCATTGCATCGTACAACTCACTAAAACTGCAATAGTATATAATTGGTGCACTGTCGGTGGATCCCTTCTTGATTAATTTTTCTTTCTCGTTGATTATCATGATGTCGTAACGTTTAAGTCGTCTATAGTCCTTTGAAGTCAAAGACTCCTTATTTTTGCGCGCATTTTGAGCAAGTTGAACTTCTTTTACAAGCGATTTATATTTTACCTCAGATAGCGACACAGATCTATCGTCACAATTATCAAAAATTGTTTTCACTTCATCGTAAAAAAATTCTTTCGCTGATATATCAGTCATTTTAACGAAAGTTAAGCTTTTCAATTGAGTTTAATAAGTTGCTTGGTCAACGACAAACTGATCTTCTCCCTGCACTGACGAGAATTGTACTGATTTTTCATGGACTTAAGTTCGTTGTTATGTACCCAAAAACAATACCCCCGTTGGTATTATTCGATGTAATTAAATTGGAATATTTTCAAAAAGTTATCCCTAGACAATAGTACCATTTTGGAAATAATTGAAACAAAAGTTTGTAGTCGGTCGGTACGTGCATTGTTCTAAATTTGCTGAAAAGATCATACTAATTACAGAGGATCATAAAAGTAAAGGCTCTTTATTACGTAGTCAATAAAATGTTCTATTGAAATGATTAGAAAAGAAAAGATGTACATTTCTAGTACCTAAAATTTATAACTGTTGCCAATAACGGTAAGCCTCTATTGTTCAAAATTTGTTGAAAAATCCCAAAATACGCACGCAATTGAACGCAGGTAGAGAGAGCATATAATACGACTCAAACATTAAGATCGTGTTCTGAGCGCTTGACGAATGACAAAACGCGTTCTGGCCATTCAACAATTACCAGAACGCGTTGCGAGCGTTTAATAGCAGCCAAAACGCGTTCTGTGCATTTGAAGACAGCCAGAACGCGAAGTGGCCGTTTTTTCCGTCCACTGAGCGTTTTCGGTCTTCGGGCCTAACATATACATAGAAAGGAGCAACACTCGCTTGACAAACATAAATAGTTAATAATATCACCTCACGGACTTATTACCTACCTACCTACAGCTTAATTAATACTGCTCAACAAATTAGATATGATGTTGTTAGTTTATTATCATATTACCTGTTTCTAACAACTTTATCTGTCATTTCTGTTTCCCACTCAAGCTATCATGCAACAACTCAAGCCTTGTACATTGAATATTTTTAGGATATTTGTAATAACAGCTTAAACGAACTTTTTGCGTTTTACTGTGAAAGTACTTGACTTTTGCAGTGATGAAAGGCGACTTATATGGACTCAAGTGATAAGCCAACATAATTTCTAATGATATTAAAATACCTACAAGATTGAGATTTGTGTTATTATACGTATGATGAGTAAAATTTAATAACATTGAAATATTATTGCATAAATGATAGCGAGAAACGCTTTATAGATATTTTGGCTGAAAATGTTATATTATAATACTTATTTCGTAATAAATAATTCAAAATATAATTAAATTCAAATAAAATAAATTATAAACGTAATGTATCTTCTTTTACTGGAAGTTTTGATGATAGAAGAAACAAATGTTTTACAGTATTATAGAACATTTAAGAAAGAAATAAAGAAGAAGAATGAAACAAGAAAGTCTGCGATACCATATATCCAACTACTTTAATTATGCCACTATAACAACTTTTTTACATGTTAAAGTTGATAAAAGTGCCGACTATAACCAAACCATACTATTCATACCTCTGCACAAATCCTTATCCCTTTAAGTTATATTTTATTAAAGACTGTTTTAACACCTATTAAATACTTTATAAATTATTAAAATTGGACATTCCATTCAATAGGCCACTACCACTAGATCAGTATCTACGCGTGTGAAACCGCGGGGCATTGCTAGTTAGATAAATAGTGATAGTGAAATCTATAATAAGTATTCAACTAGGTGTCACCACAAGTACAAGCATTAATTTTGGGATTAGTTGTAAGATTTTGCTACATATTAATTAATAACAGCAATTGTTCGTATGTTCAAATGTTGCTTTAAGTAGATAAACATACATTCAATATTATCCATAAAAAAAATATCGCACGAATCATCAGTCTGAAATGTTTTTACCTTCCACTAAATGCCATTATCTGAAACAACATCAATGGGAATACCTCGCTCAGATCTAAGTGATTCTACATAGAATGATATGACATCTTTGAACTAAGTATCTTAAATTGTTATTTAGTCAAAATTTAAATTAATAATCTCTTCTGAAAAGAATGTCAAAAACAAAATCATTAGACTATGTTACTTTTATTTACATGAAATTCTATCATCACTTTTATTGATATATCTGATTAGATGATATAATATCATTATTGTAATTTTTTTTAAATTATTTATTTTCTATGGGATTTATATCATATGAGCACCCAATAAGAAATATATATAAAATTTTGTCTGTATTATAAAGAGTTTATTTATTATTTATTTTTATTACCCTCAACAGAAGGTATAATTTATGAATTTTGCAAACAAAAAGTCTCTATTACTTGTTAACAATTTTGTTTTCTCTTAATCAACAGCGAATCAAGAAAAAAGAAACAAAGTATTTTGTGGCATTTTCCATTCTTAAGGTAAAACTTTCCCCTGCACTCATGTTGCTGTAACACGTCTTGAATTTTATCATTAAGTAGCTTCATAAAAAGAGTGACTAAAAGGTCATATAGAAAATAAACACGCACGCAGTAAATGTGTAAAGCCACGTACCACGAACATAACACTCTCGCATTACAACGAGCCTACCGCTATTTAACACGAAGTTCATAAGATAGTCTTTTTATCAGTTATAAAGGTCTTCCTTCTCTTTTGCACTTTATCTTTTTTAAAGTGTAGTTTTGTGATAGAATCCACTAACACGCTCGTAAATTATGTTATACGACTCTCCTTAAATCTTCTATCTGGTACACTTCGCTCGTTCAAACAGGTTCCGACTGTTTAATTTGATCATCGGTTGATGAAACTATTAATTTACAACTTTATTTGTACAATAATTGAACTATTTTATTAGCTATTTCACTTGATCTGTCGTCGGTTGCCATTCTATTTATTTATATATGTTAATTTACTACTTCTATAAACAATTTTAATTGAATTGAGAGGTTAACACTCTGTAAAAACCAATAAATGGTGTAAGAAGTTCAAAACCTTTTGATTTTTAGTTAGTTACTATAAAAATATTGGTCAGTTCCAATTAAAGCGCTTGGTAATGTAATGTGTGTTTTGTAGATATTTGTAAAATGTGACGCTATACAGATTGAATATAATAAATATATTTAGTTATAGAATAAATCTATAAATAATTACTAACGCTCGTGTCACGCTTGCAGAAGCTTCACTTACCCATTTATTGAATCAATGAAAAATTAAATATAAGGAAAAATTTTGTTGTTAAGCTAATCCAAATATATTTATACAATTACTTATTGAAAACAATTTCTTTTTAATAATGTCAAAGTTCTCCTGAATATCTTGGAATCGGTGCAATTATAATATGTCATTAACTTAATTTGAATCTAATATTATCGATGTAAAAGGTTCGGTGTTTGTTCTTGTTTGTTTAAATCATAAACAAAGGTGGTGAAGTCAAAAATGGGGAAATGACATCTCAATTACATTCAAGCAAGAAAAGTGGTTGATTGGGTAATATTAAAAACCATTTTATTTATATATTACTACCCATTATATTTCATAAAAAGAAAATCTGCATTACTTGTAAAATAAAAAAGAAACCAATAAAATCTTAAAATAATAAAATCTCTACTTTTTTCACGTGAAAAATGAAAATAATAAATACTCCTTGTATGTCTGACCTAAAAATACTACTACCTAAAAACGCACTTTCCTACAGATTGATGCCATCTTTACTTAATGGCTATTTGGATTTTCATACAATAGTAGAAAAATATTAAATGCTTGAGGATGTCAAATCATGTTTTTAGTGTCATAAATCTAAATATTGTTATGACAAACTATTCGTACCCACGACTTTGTTTGTGCGGAATATGATTTTTTAAATAAAAGTAGACAATGTTACTTCTTATAGCGTAAGCTGTCCGCCAGTGTAAGTCCTGTTAAAATCGGTAAAGCAGATTTCAGAGATTAGCTTGAACAAATAAACAGAAAATAAAATTATGTAAGTACCGTATATACTTTCGTATGTATATAGTGAAAAGCTGTTAATTTGCAATTACAAACAAATCTTAAATTTTATTTATATGTGCAAATAATAAAAATCGCTGTAATTTCCTCTTATAATTTATTTAAGTAATAAATATTAAACGGTTAACTTCTCCTTCTACTTGTCAGCCTGTACGCCCCCTGCAAGGCATAGGCCTCCCGCAAAGATTGCGATCCATGAGGGAATATGCCATAATCGCCACGCTTGGCAGGCGAGTTGGCAATAGCAGTGTGGTATTATAGTACGTAGAGAACACTTCTGCCCATCCTCCGGAAAATCGATCCCTTTGTCACCTCGTACGACATCACGAAAGGAAATGCTGAAATTAAATATATTAAATTCATCTGCAAAGCATACAGCTCTTTTACTTCCTTTTCTTGTTATATCCGAGGGTTTGATCTAATTAAACCTTTTTTTATTCTATTATCGTACTGTAAAAAAAAACACATATGTAATTAAAAAATACTTTGCGTGATAAATATAAGAGCGTGCCTATTTTCTGTCACATCATTACCCTTATTCAAAAACTGATTTTGGCAGCTAACTGATTATCTCATTTATATTCGCTGCGGGTTATAATACTACAATCTAATTTTCATAACAGAGTGTTATATAATTAGGATCTGTAGAGTATTTAGTTCATTTGAAAGTTCAGTTTACAATCAACTCCTGACTAATTTCAATTTAAAAGGTCAATTTAGTACCTTCACTGTTTACTAATTTATATAATTTACACGTAAAAACGTATTTACAACAATATGATCTCGCTTTAAAATATTTACAATATTAGAAAGGTGTTTGAGTAGCTTTAATAAATGTCAATATTCATACAGATACAACTCCAAAGTAAATTTTGCTTGCTGTCGTGTTATCATATTTATTTATATTTAGCTAATATTTACTGTAGATATTTAGTATATAATGAAATAAACATATATTGGATGTGAGTAGAAATATTTATATAGTTTATAATTAGTTTATACTTATTCAATTTCTGTTCCAGTGTGAGGAAAAAATCAAGTCAATCTGTAACAATACACAATATCGTTAAGAGATGGAAAAGACACACTGATTGAAGAGAATATCGTAAATTTAATAAAATATTTTTTAATAATATTGTCATCTTTCGTTATTACAAACATCCACATTCTTCTCTTATCTTATTTTTCAAACACTTTTTTTTACCTACTCTTTATTCCTAAACATTAATGAATAATATTAAAATAAATATCGAAAAAAATTCTCACTGACAATAGTTCGAAATAGATAATTATCTGTTAAATTTATCAACTTCGAGTTGCTTTTTTATAACATATTATAGTAGAGGTTATTTAATAAAATGACTTATTTATTTTAAATTATGTCATTCTATTTATAAATAATATAAGGTTCATCTATATATTTTATAATGACAGATGGCCGAAATATATTATATATTTCATTTTTATAGAAAATAACAATTAGAACAAATTAGTAAATATTTAACCTTCTCTAAATTTGTGTGGTCTTGAAAATAATATAAACAACAAATAAATCATACTGACCGTTCTCTTTTGGCTATTCATATAGTTTTCACAGCATTCATAAATCCTACATTTTAAGTCAAGCTCACATCTACCATGCAAGACCATATCTGATAACGAGCCAAGAGCATCATGAAAATTCGTTTTGCTGACTCCTGTCTGTTCAAAAACGAGGATACCCCACGAGGCGCTGTCTTTTCAAATTTCACCTTTGTTGGTTTGATTGTTACTGTTTAGTCTAAAAGCACTATTGACGATAAATGTACTTAAATAAAAGATTCAATAACATTAAATGTCTAATTAACTGTTATTACATTTTTATTCCCATTGCCAATAATTCAATCATTTAACAAAATGTCAGCAAACCTTTATACAATTATTGAAGCAGCAAATTCAAATAATATCACATAAATATTTGTCAGTGAATGGTTTAAGTAACTAAGCTAATATCTGCTTATTGGAGATATAAATAATCCAGTCTTGTTAATAAATGAAAGGTTCTTGTATCAAGGACTATTAAAAATACGACGCTCTGTTAGTATAGCTTAAAGAACACATATATTTAAATTATTTTACCAATATATTTTTACTGTTATCATAATAATGACTCACTTTAAATAAAAAAGTATTGCAAACAAAATCTGGTTCTAGCAAATTTGTTTTTATGTTATTTAAAAACGGGGTTCCATTTAAATTTCAGAGTTATTGGAGATGTGTTTTTAACTTAAAACTAGAATTTTTTTTTGGATTTAATAATTTTTATAATTCAATAAACTATAAAAAATTTCTGAAAGCCAATAATGGAAAAAATATATAGTTAAACAAAAAATCAATCGAATTTCCATTCGTTGAAATCAAGTAAAGGTAAATTCATTCAGTCAATTACAACATTTACTGAACCAACAACGCTCTTAGGAACTCAATTGTAAATAATTTAAATACACCCAAACCTCTCAGCAACGTTACGAGATCCAGATAATTGAATATCTGTGTGCTTTATTTTTATATTTCCCTGTTAATATTATATAATATTTAT